>JAVTVY010011848.1:0-58142 GCA_036873755.1 Hanleya hanleyi | reverse complement strand
TATTTGACCAGTATCTTCTATATGTTCAGAAATACGTTTGTTCAATATCTTGATGAAAAGTTTACCTAATGCGTTGCCAATAGCAATGCCTCTGTAATTTTCAGGGTTGGATCGATCTCCTTTTTTGTGTAATGGAATAATCGTAGAAGTACGCCACTGGGTAGGAAAGTAACCAGTGTCCAAAATGATATTAAAAAGACGCACAGTGTGATCAATGGCACTAGGTAGTACACTTTTCAGCAGCTCATTACTTACTTCATCCTCACCGGGGCATTTATTATTACCTAGTTCAGCAAGAGAATTTTGAATTTCGATGGCTGTAATTGGCGTGTTTAGATTGTTATCATATTCCGCGGATGGATTATCTGGGAGATTAGCGTTCATCGTGTTCTCTTGTGGTTTGCCTAGAAGCTGGGTAAAATGGCTAGCGATTGCTTGATTGTCAATCAGTATCCTGTCTATTTGTTTTTGCGTTCCGCCGAGTTCTTTTAAGAGTTTCCAGTAGTAAGATGCATCACGTTCTTTAGCATCTTGTAGTTTATCTATTAGGCTACTATAGTACTGTGACTTGGTTCTACGCACTAAGTTTTTGTATTCTTTTGTAGTTTTAAGATATGACATTCTATGATCGTCAGTCTGTTTATCATTATACAGTTTGTAAACACCTTTCATTTTATATTTAGCCGACTTACAGCTGCCGTTATACCATTTGTTCTTTTTAGTGGCTTTGTTAATTTTAACCTGTGTTGTTGCCTTGGCATTAAGCAATTGAATTATATCAGTAAAATCGTGTAAGCACTGATTAGCCCCAGCATCTGTAAGAGCATACGGTAGCATGATAAAGTTGTTAAGTAGATGTTTTATCTCCTCGCTTCGAAGTTCATGTTGAATTTTATCTGGACTGTTTTTGTTCCATTTACGCTTGAGCTTGATTTTGTTAAATGTGATGTTAGTTGTGGATGTAAGCTTGTTAACGGGCATTATCTTGAGCTTTGATAGACAAAATAGTTGGCAATGGTCGGACAGATACAACAAAGGGCATACATGGAAGTATTTTATGTAAGACAGAAACAGTTCCGAGACTATCACGTAGTCATTTGTGCTTCTTCCCTGCCCAGTATGACAAGTAAACTTTCCCAGTTCATCACCGACTGTTCTGCCATTTAATATTATGAGTTTGTTGTTAGTAAGGAGTTCGATAAGTTTTCGGCCAAATGTATTTAATATTGGATCTTGCGATTTACGCATTGTATGTACATAGTTATAGGTGTCCTCGGGTAGGTCTGGGAGGTGTTGGGAACCTTGTGAAGAAATTAACTCGCTCCGAGTTTCGGTTCTAGAGTTAAAGTCGCCACCCAGAATAATGTGCCCCTTAGTGCCATATTTACATAGTATAGTATCCAGTTCCTCAAAAGGATCAGGACCAGTGTAATGTTTCCAGTATGGAGAGTTGTCAGGTCGGAAATAAGCAATACCTACATACAAATCGTGCTCAGTGTTAATACAGTTTGATTCGATTCTCACCCATATCATAAGATCAGAAACATGAACAACATGAACATCAAGAGAACTTTTATACAAAATACCAATACCACCCCTTGGTCTCCGGTCAGAAATACGAGGTGTATTAAAATTCTTAAATTTATAACCAGGAATGTCAACATTAAAATTAGAATGCTGCCACGTTTCTGTGAGACCGATGAAACTAAATTTTCTAACAGCATCATGAAAATCACGGCCAGAGCACTTATCTTCATCAAGGCCCTGTACATTCCAGAAGGAACAACTAAACCACTCCATTCTAATATGTATGCAACTAAAATGGCCTGTCGTAGGCTATCCTATTACCCAAGTTATTCTCATATAACAATTAGAATTGAATCAACCCGTAGAAAGAAATATATATATATATTAACCTCATTCAGATTACACCAAAATATTCCACAGTTTTACTGCCTGTACAGGTTTATCAATTATTGAACCTAATATTATTGTTCAGTAAAGCAGAAGTGCCATATACATTCTAGGTGCATATGATTATGCATTTCATTCAATTGACAAAAGTATAGGCTGACTAGTGATCCACATTTGTACAAGAATATGGGTACATCAGTCAATCAAGTACTCAGTGTATGGCATACAAAGTTAATAAACGCATTATTCTGAAATATAGAATTATCTACTATTGTTACTATATTCATTACAAATCATCCATATTAGATTAATGAATATGTTGAAGTAATGATTCTCACTTTGTACAAAAACTTTGTACATCAACCAATGAGAGAAATTATTAGAGCATGGCAGAGAGGCACTGAACTATTTGTTGGACAATATGACGAGTGTCCCCCGAGGAGCTGGACTCTATTCTCGAGTTGGATGTTGTGCTAGTTTGAGGATCATCATGTTTGAAAGTTACACGAGCATCAGGATGTTGTGAACCAGTTACAAGGTTCGAAACAGGCCACTCACTGGGTCGACCCTCAGGATAGTGTGAACCAGTTGCAGGGATCAAGGTGGGCCATTCACTTGATTGTAGATTAGTAGTTCCTGGAGAGTGGTAACTCACTGACTGGCTGTATGATGGCCTGCTACTGAAGGATAGTGGCCGCATTTGCTGCGAGGGTGTGTAGACGCTGTACTTGGTCGAAGGAGAAGTTGGACTTTGGTAGTGTTGGTAGTTCCCACGATTTTGTTCTCGGTTGCCATAGGGTGTGTAGTTTCTGTACAGTGATTGGAGAATGAATTTGGCAAATACACCGATTCCACGCCTGTTTACATGAACCATATCATGGTAGAGGTGGGCATTTGGGTCACCATTGGATTTCAGGTAGCCCACACTGCTGTCAAGGACCTGTGTGTTTTCACTCTGACACACTAGCCTGATCAGACTATTAGCCTTAACCACTGAGTCATACAGCTTCCCTCTGGCTCGAGGAGATATAATCAGCGATACTGTGACTGTGGCTTTCGGAAATTTTGCTCTGGCCGTGCGCACAATTTTCACTATGTCAGATGAGCAGATATTGTACGGAGACTGCTTGCAGGAATTGATACCTACATGGAGAATGACATTATTGATGTTAAGATCGACCCGTGCTTTGGAAATGTGGTTGTCAAGGGTGGTGAATGAAGCCCCAGGAAGAGACAGGACCGAACAAACTTCGTTATCACGCGAGAGACGTTTATGGTCCAGTAGACGTGTGAGCGAGTCGCCGAGTATCAGTACAGTAGTATTGCCTGGGTAGGATATTGAATTTATGTTGTTGGAGACCTGTTGTGTGTCCGACTTGCCGTCTATCACAACGTCTATTTGTTGTGGCTTCGTAGACACATCTGGGCTGGGTGAAGCTTGCCTAACTTGAGATTGATCAACAATGTTACGGACCTCTGTATTGATTTCACTGTAGTGTTGAGTAGCAGAGTGACTGCCACTATGATTTGAAGTTAATGTTGAAGTTTCCAGTTCATCAGCTAATACATTGAAGCGGATCTGAGATCCATGTATTGTCGCTAAGTCGACCTGGGCCAGACTAGTGTTTTCTCCTAGTACTGAATGGGTTCCAGTTGGGCTGGAATTGTGGGCCATGGATTCTACTTGTGCGCTGAGCAAGGCAATGGTCTCAGATTGTGATCTGCAGATAGAGTCGAGAGATTTACATTGTGCCTCGAGAGTTGTAACTCTGTTAATCAGGTCTTGATTTGTTGCTTTGTGCTTCTGTAGGTTAGACTGTATACTGCGGTCAGCTTTACTGATTACTTCTGATAGACTGTTCAATTTGTCGGCTTGGGTTGATAGTTTGTCATTAATGTTCGTGATTTCCACCCGAAATGTATTGGCAGACTGAACCTTGTGATTCCTGAATTCTTCAGCCACTGAGGTAAAGTCTAGGAAAAATTCACTCATACGTGTTTCAAGTCTGATGAACGCCTCTTCAAAATGGTTTGCTGCACTCGAACTGACGTCAGTTGTTTCAGTAGATTGTGTGTTTTGTGAAGGGGTAGAAGGAGGTGTTCCAGTGCAGTCAGCAGATGTCAGAGTATCCTGATGTGCAGGGACAGGTGAAGAACTTTCATGTGAGACATTATTGGTTTCAACTACGGTACCACTAATTTCCGGGACAGGTGGTGGATTATCATGAGGGACAGTCCCAACTATAGCAGTGTTATCATGTACCTGGGCAGTTTCACTATTGTGGGAGGCAGACTCCTCCACTGAAGTGTTGCTTGTCGAGAGGTCACCATTCAAACTTGGGTGCTTGGTGTGCTCTATTACCTCAACCGCAGTATTTTCTCCGGAACTACATGTAGAACCGACATGTTTATTCACTATGACTGGTGGGAGAGATAACATCTCAGTGTCAGCAAATGCCTCAGTAGCTTGATCTGTATTGCTTCAAGAATTTTGTCAGCTTTACTTACGATTTGTTGCAGTTCGGTAAATTCTTGTGATAACCAGGGTTGAGACAATGTGCCCTGAACAAGAAGACAGCCTGTCGAATAGAACAGGGTCATGGTAACCAGCTTAGAGTTGGCATAGCTCACTTGGATGATAGTTTTGTGAAGCTGTGGGTGTGGCAACATGTAGGAAAATGTTCTGTTGTCATCGTCAACATTGATCACGTTATGAGATTTGTCTGTATCCGACCACTCCACATGTGCCAACGGAAGCGTACGCAGATGTTCGTTATACCTGCGCATGAGAACCTTGCGCCAGGTTAGAATGGTCTTTTTTCCACATTTAATTGGTATTTGGTTTGGATCTTTAGAGGCGGACACCTTACCCCTGGCAGTGTTAATGTTTTCGGCGCCATTTTCCACACACAAAGATGTTGACAGGGTGCCAGTTTCCGACATCGTGCCGGTTGACGAACTATTTTGAGTCAACTGGCATTCTCACAATTTCTCAAGTAAACATCAGAGGTTGTCACTCAGCTTCTACGACAGGTAGCAACGTTCATCTCCTCACATATTGACGAGGAAACAGTAAAACAGGAAATAATTCAACGAGAGCGCCAATTTCACGTACACCATCATCAGGGTGCATTCCACACCCCCCCATAACATGGCCGTGTGGTCATATCATCCAAGTTGCCACATGAACAGGTACAATAAAAGCGTACCTGAGATACAACACATATCACGAATCGTTAGATTCTTGGTATGTGCTTTAGAATAGGTTAACCAGAAGACTATTCTGTGAAATCATGTGACGCAGTCAGTATGTCGGCACCTCTTCCCACTTCCCTTATATGTGTTGTAATTGTAAGGTTTCCCTTCTTCTTATATTGCTTGTTTAGCCACCAAACTAACGGACTAGTGAGCTACTCGGTAAATAAAACTTCCAACCGACGTGTTTTCGGAGCTACATGTATTCCATCATTTGCTCATCGAGATTTGTTGTATTTAATTCCATGTCTACTGATACGGCTACAATAAGAGCGTGATTGAGAAATAGAAAATCACATGAATACCTGTTAATACTTATTATTTATTTTGTCCGTTCCATTGGAGGAATGCAGTCAGAATATTGGTCTGTAGGGTCATGCGACTTTTCTCATTACACTGGTGTGATGGATTAGAATGTCCTGGTGATTAGTGTCCCTTCGCATATCCTTTTCTATTGCAACTAAGGACGGACAGTTTTTCCCAATATGGAGAAAAATGTCCTAGCTTGGTTAAAAGATAGGAGCCGGACACTCGTAGGCACCGGACATTCTTAACCTCCAAACCGGCATTTCCTTAACACCGTGAAATATTATTTCCTAATTTGGATGTTTTCTGGTCTTTCGCCATTGTGAAATGTCTGGTTGTGTGACAATGTGACCATAGACGTGCTGAACTTGTCGAGATTAAGCCAAATGAGCGACATCTGAACCTGGGTCCATCTGATCAGTATGATGCCGTAATTGCTTAATTCATCTTCACGGGTGGATCCATTATAACACCAGTGTTCTATTTATTGCAGCCTCGGCGGCATCGCTCAACCCAATGTGTAATATGATGTGTACCATGCAGTATGACCCGGTATGTATACCAACCCATGAGTTAAGGACTTTATAACTGGGGCCCTATATAGTATAAGACACGGTCTTATATTTTTTTTTGGTTTAAGTTGTTCCAGACATATTGAGTAGGCGTGTGGTATAGTTTAGGAAAGGGGTCGATTCGGACAATCAAATTTAAGCAATTATTTCACATTTTAGATCGGTAAAATGTATTTCCCCGAATATAGGTAGAACAACTATTCATATTCTCAAAAACTTCTTCTAAGTCGCTTGTCCGGGCTCTTCAAGCAAAACGTAACATAATCAGCACACTTCTTCTGGAGTGTTGGCACTCTACAAGTTTGTCTCTATTCAACAGAGCTCCCGAAAATAGTGCTCTTCCACAGATACTAACGTTTTGATGGCTGGAATTCATAATGAAACGAGTTATCTGCCAAATAATTCCATCAAACGAAGGGTACAATCATCTACTGCAAACTTATATACTAAACACTTTTGGGCTCAAGGGGAAAGGGAGTGTAGTGATTAAGGTAGCCAACTCCCATTATCTTGGAAACCTTGCGCAAGATGTGGCTATTTATATTTTCGGTCACCACTCGCTTTTTACAATAGGACATTCTCAATATACCCATACAACAATACACTCATAATAATAGGGAGAAACAATTAAAGCGCCTAGAAATGAAATTTTGAATATTTAATTAAATTGATTTTTCTGTTACCCTGTTGGATCATATAAACATAGGAGTCTCCGGGACATTTTTATTATACAGACATAACCCTATTCCTTCTATGCTTCAACAAACATATTACATTGATATGGTTGCCATGACAATAGGTATAACCAGATACGGCTATTCCTTCTGGCATTACTTAGGAATGGCAATGTACTTTTATGTGACAAATCTAGATTTTCTACCTTAAAATACATTTCTGATGACTATTTTTTCATTCTATCGCCTCGTATTTCTAATGAGCCAACGGCAATGAGAATTACCCGTAAACACACCCACAATCGCTTAGTTTCAACTTACTTACCATGTATGCGAGTAAAATTAATACACATGCGTTTAACTTTCACTATCAGTGTCATTTGTAGCTCATTGATTGCCATCGACCGTATCTCATAGATCCGGAGTTTCCTGATCTTTCAGTCACATTATGATAAATGAGTCTACCCGCAGGCAATCCTTATCAACAACTCAACAACAAACACAGTTTTCAATAAAAAAATAAGAGGTTGGTGGTGTATATCACCTGCATATTATATAAAAGTGGAACCAAATATACATAACAGATTCATGTGCAAGCTCAAGCCACAAGGACCAAAGGAAATACAAAGACAAATACACATTGAGCATGATAAATATCCTTCATGTCACGTGGAAATAAATTGTAGCACTAAACATATCATATATCTAATACGATTATTGTAAAGATAAGATGTTTTTTTATTTCGAGGTGTAAATTCATCTTGATGTAATAAAGTGAGAGCATACGAGTTAACGTGTCATGAAGTCCGAATATAACACGTATTTGGTTCCGCATGGAACCCAAAGCGCAAAAATTAATTTATATGCACCTGGGATCGATTTGGGTTCTGTTGTTTCACCACTTTGGTTCTTTGGTTGGTTTGATCTCCGTACAGCTGTCGAAAGCACCATACTCCTAGAATATCTTCGATAATCCCCCACTCACTATCTTCGAATAACGTGAGCAATGATTAACAGATAACTTTGTATTTCTTCAAATTATATTGATTCCTGGCTTCAGGCTCCTAAATAAAAAAAGTCCTGATCCGTTAACCTGCACGTAATCTCTGCCAAAGACCAGAATTTTCTCGATTTTTCCCACCTTCGTTGCAACGATTAATGAAAAGCCGTTGGTACCAGTGGCAGGTATGGTATTTGTTCTATTCAGCTACAAATTTTATTTCGATTCACTGCTCGATAACATGCCTCGCCGGGGGACTATTCGCGGGGACTGAGCACTGCTTCCAGCAGGCAGAGAAAACAGCAAAACGAGTAGCTCATGTGTAGAGACGCGCACAGCTTGAAATTTTGACGGAAAATGTTTGACAAGAAGTTTGTCACCTTGTAGGACTTGAAATAAACTACTTCCTTTCGAAAGATGAAAGTCTAAATTTAATTAGGGAATCGGCGAGATACAATTTTGTTAATACTGCCGAACGTGTAAATTATTTAGGAGTTTGATGCCTCCTGTGACAATGCCGTGCACATCGCGAGAATAAAACCTAGGACAAAAGTTGCTTCCCTTCCACCGCGTTTTTGCCTTACTTTTTGGAGCCGATTTCTTCCATTTTCGTTGGACGGAACTCCGACCAATTTTTATATCGTCTCTTTTCTGTGTATATTTTCGAATATGTAAATCAAGCAGTGATCATATTATCTACAATAATTATCTATTTATTTTATTTATCTATTTAATAATTATCTATTTATCCACAGTAACCGACTCCCACCCCATCCGGAAATTATAAAAGTTAAATCTATATTAAATCCCCACAGAGACAATGCTTCAAAAATAGCAAGACTGGTACACCAAATGTACCAGTCAAGGCTCAGCTTTAACCTTCCATCAAAAAACCGGCTGGACACTTCTTAACTAGAGTTTATACATCAACACACTGGCAACTCCTATGTTATGTCTTAGAATTACTACTAACCCACACTGTTGGTTAAAACCATACTAACTAATAATTACTACGTTGCTATAGTACCATAGTAATTATATTGTTTGCCATACTTGTACAATTTTACGAGTCGTGCAATAAACATATTGTATTGTATTTTATTTTATCGATTGTAATTTTTCCATTCAGCCTTAGTCCACTGATACTTTCGAATGGATATTTGTCTTAAACGTTTTTTGAAGAAATTGACCGCCTTCCACGAACCTTTGACACTTTTCGTGAGTTTCAAATCTACTTTTGAACTCGTGACTTTTTCATTGAACCGTCCGTCGTCACCAAGTCACATAATCGCCCTATAGTCTACGACGTGGATCTCTCTCGAACGTACTCAATTTCTGATTCCAGTGAGGCTTTAATGTAGAGAGCCTAGGGATTACCATTAGAGCAATGCCTCTGTTAGTCGAGATTGTCTATGGTTGAGATCTCACTACATATGTAGTACATTTCACAATACTGTCCACCCGTGTTATCGGTTTTAGAACTCTTATCGGATTTCATCCTCTGCAAAAATATGTATGACTTGTTACAGGTTTGCGGATCCGACGGTAAAACATACAGTAATGCGTGTATGATGATGGTACAAAACTGCAAGTAAGTCATATAAAACTTGGTCTCTTTTTAGTTGAGTTAATTGATATGCTGAATATAGTACACATGCACTATAGTTAAAATAGTTTAATACAGTATATAATAAGTTATAGGTTTTCATACGAATCGGTTAAGTAACAACTCTCGATTGGACAATCTGATTCCTTCTACTGCTATGAAGACATCACGCATAACAGCTGCAACCGTCCTAGATGTGAAGGCGGTCCTACCACAGAAGTCTTCATAGCTTTTCATCATAGCTCTCTAGATTTGTATCTAATACCGCTTATGCCGGTGCTAGGGGCCGTGTGGTCATATCATCCAAGTTGCCACATGAACAGGTACAATAAAAGCGTACCTGAGATACAACACATATCACGAATCGTTAGATTCTTGGTATGTGCTTTAGAATAGGTTAACCAGAAGGCTATTCTGTGAAGTCATGTGACGCAGTCAGTATGTCGGCACCTCTTCCCACTCCCTTATATGTGTTGTAATTTAGTGATCAACGAAAATTCCGCTTCTATACACAGAACTCATGCGAGATAAAACTAAAACCAATATCATAAGCTGTTATGTCTAGGTAATGCGAACTTCATTCGAATAATTTTCCCTCGTTGGTCACATATTTCATCATTTTCTAGCAGATGACTTGATAGGCCTATTACCTCATCGCTTTGAAATATTTGTTTCTAAACTGCATGCAAGATGTGGGGAAAATTGACGCAGCATCCCTAGCCACCTCACATTCAGACCCGAGAATACGGTGGATTCTCGGACGTAGCCTTAGTATCTCAGCCGCGCTTTTATTGCAGCTGTTCATGTGAAGACTATGAAGTATCCACGTGGTCCCTAGCACCGGTTTATGCGGAATTAGATATGCTAGATCGGGAGCTGTGATGACAGATCAGCTCAAACAAATAGCTCATCTGGTGTTAATGAAAGAGCATCTAATACCGCACAGTTATGTCATTAAGTATATCCACAGGAACAGCTACAATAAAAGCGTGGCTGGGATGCAAATCATCACAGGGATCATTTTTGGTTATTGTGATGATTTTAGAAATGTGCAGTCGGTATATTTGTCTGTGGGGTCATATGACTTCTTATCTGTATGCCGGTATCGTTTTTCACTATACCCTTTTGATGCCGCGTTTAATTGTTGCCGGTATATGGTGAGATTTGGCTTGCCCTCTGTACAACTCATTGTGATGATAGTTTGGTGACTTATGAGCACTGTGGAGAGTAAATCGCTTGGTTGACGTCGGATCTCACAGATACATATATTTGTTCTCAATACGAACTTGTAATCAATAAATCCACCCTCGTTTGGGTCGGTTTTTGCTGTCTGGCGGTCACAAATTTCATCATTTTCCAACAAATGATTTGATAGGGGTATTACATGATCACTCTGAAATATTTGTATCTAATGCCGCTCTAGTCGGTGCTGTGGACAGAGCGGTCATGTTATTCAATATGTCCGCATGAACAGCGAAAATAAAAGGGTGACTGGGATACAAATCAACACAGAAATCACTTTTGGTACTTGTGATGATTTTAGAAATACGCAGTCAGTGTATTTGTCTGTGGGGTCATACGATTTCCTCGGCCTCCCCCGTAATTCTGAACGAAGTTTCTTGTTAACTACCGTATCTGAATAAGCTGACCTCGTGTGGTTTATGGCGCTGTGTAGGCACCAAGACTTCACTATAGCAGAAGCGACAACACGGATATCTGGAATACTAAAGTTGCTTCCATTTCAAAAAGTTCCAGGATTACACATTATTTTCGGTTTAATACCATGTTTAAAAAAACTCTGATTGATAGACCCGTGCAACTCTGGTGCGCCACTGTATTCCTTGTTAGTCAACATCTCCTGTTACCACAGAGATCAGAATTCAGTAGGATTAAGGACTTTGAAGGTGTTACGAATCATAGGTTCTCACACTGACGCCATGGAAGATTTGCACAAGAAGATGTTCGAAAAACCGAAACTACTAGCTGTGGCTATAGATTGGCTAGTTGGAGAAGAAAGGCGTAAAATTGCAGAAATAAATTGAAAATCCGGACCGTTGGTTGCCTATATAATATTGAGCAAGCCCCCAATCAGATGTCCAGCTTTATCGTTGGGAGCACTGTGCATTTTTCATCATGATTTGTTAATTTGTGAGATAGGGAATCTGGCTAGAGATTTCATTCTGTGTTTGTCTTCTCAGTTCCCCCGTGACCGTTGCCAGTAAAGGAGGATGTGGTAGCAGCATGATGAACGCAGGTAATACAACCGACTCGTATATGATCTGTGGAATCCAAACAGACCCGAAACTATCTCAGAACTTCGATTGATTATTGTAATTGGGTAATTGAAAATCCAACTTTGCATGACAGCAAATGTGTCTCAGCAATTATCCAGCCCAGAAATGCGGGTTCATTATCGTGCAGATGTCAACTGAAATTGAAAATCTATCCAGTTCACTAAGAACAACATTGTTTGTTTTTAAGTGAAAACCTGAACTATGTTTACACCATTTGAGACCCAAATTCTCAGGTGATCGCCGCGGAAAACAACTATTCGTACTATATATATACAGTCTCAGATTGTGTAGAGCGTCACGGGTGCATTTTGTCTATGATCTAGCAATGTTAAATCTGTCAATCCGAGACACGTTTCTACAAGTGATCACATTATCACCTCTTGAATTGATTTTTTTTCAGGATTCACAGGTAGCGCTTTTATTGATACGAATAGCGCTTTACGTCGCTTTACCTTTTACCATTTGAGCAGACAAAAACATTCTACCGCGTTTCATTTCCGTTGAACACATAAATATGAAGATAAATCATTCCATCGAATCTTCACATTTGATTCTTCTTTCATCACTTATACAAATATGTGCCATGACTGGTAAAACAAAAAACATCATTATTTCAGCCCCTCCGGATATGCACTGTTTCGAGTGTAACAGTGGGGTACTGGGGATTGTCAACCCGAACTGTCCCGGTAATGGAGTTGTCAATCCAGACCGAAGTGAGCTCAGAGAATGTCCCTCCAAGTGTTTCGTCAGAGACAATCCAGTGTATTACCCAGGATGTAAGTGCGTCTTTGTAATCACAAGAAAACTTTCCTCTTGTAGCGAGCGCAAATATGAGAACAATTGAGAAACATATATAGGTGAAATGAATATTTTTGCATACCCATCGTTCAATCACCGAAGGCCTCATCCTTTTTATACGCCTGTCAATAAAAGGCAGACGTTTTTTGTGATAGCGATTTCCGGCACTTCGTACGTCCATTCGTGTCCGGTCGATATCGGTCACAGCTGTAATCTACTGTGAGTGGATTAACTAAGGAGATACAATGTGTCGAAACGAGGTCGGGGTCAAAGGTCAAGGTGACTTTGGCCCTAAAATCAGAAAATCATCGAAAATTGCATTTGTGAATTGATACTTGGGGTAGATGTATCACGTTCCACAATTTAGATCAAGGTCAAAAGGTCACACTCACTCAAAAATCCGGAAATCATTAAAATCGCAAATGGGTTTTGAATGGATACATCAGTGGGACACATATGTCGCCTTCCAAAATTGGGTTCAAGGTCAAATGTCAAGGTCCATGTGGTCCAAAAAATCAAACATCATTGAAAATTGCATTTTTAATGAGTGGAAACGAAACGTGTTGAGCACCAAAGCAGAGGTCAAAAGGTCAAATTTAAGGTCACCGAACCCGAATATCAATATATAGTTGAGAGTCTTGATTCCAATTCAGGGACCAATCATGGCAAATATATTCATTATAAGTGCTAAATTGTGCAGTCTATACCTTGACATCAAGAGGGAAGACACTCCCTCTTGATGTTGGTCAAAAGGTGAAGGG
Organism: Hanleya hanleyi; assembly: GCA_036873755.1. NCBI lineage: Eukaryota > Metazoa > Mollusca > Polyplacophora > Lepidopleurida > Hanleyidae > Hanleya > Hanleya hanleyi. The sequence continues at coordinate 44,962 of JAVTVY010011848.1, read as the reverse complement.
TCACTGAATTTCGAAGCAATTGATGTACTTTGGAAAAAACTAATTGTTACATTCTGTTTCTTTCATGCTGGCGTCAATTGAAGCCAGTTTGGGGTCTTGTTGAAAATCTATTGTTCTGTTTTTGTCGCGTGTTTTGGTGAAATTCTGTAGATTCGTAAGGTTTCGTCATGATTCGTTCTTGTGTGTTGGTTCCTTAACATTTGTTACAGTATTTTACCCATTTTGCCCGAAGGTTAATAATATACATGAATACTATAAAATGTTATTGTTGTCGTTAGCCATTTTCAGAGGCTGTATAACCGATTACCCGGACCTGATAACCCCGATTCCTGAAGACGGTTACCATGGTTACCATGGCGGTATCATGTACATCTGCTCCGGTACCAAATGTAACGATCAACCATTCAGTAAGTAAAGAGAGAGAGAGAGAGAGAGAGAGAGAGAGAGAAAGTGAGAGAAAGAAACCGATAAGGCGGGGTAAATTGGCGAATGAGTGTTATCCTATACATTTGATGAGAAATTTGAATTCGAATTAATATTTTGGGAAAATATGACTGCCAAAAATCCAAGATGGCTGCCATGTATGGTTGAAGTAGCCAGCATTCCTTACCCTTCCTTTACAACATTTTATGACATTTTATGACACTGTTTAGAGAGGTTGCCCATACTGATAGACAGTATATTGATACATTGCCTACCGTGTACTGGATATAGCTTGTATACAGTTCTAATATCGCAGTTCGAATGGTTAATTCAAAATATTAAGCTGCACGAGACGCTAATGGTAGGGGCCTACAGTCTAACAAATGGCGTAATCAATTACTTATTTTTGATAGTCCGATTTAAATGAGCTTCCTTCTTCAGGGCTTATAATTAATAACGTACATAGTTCACATGAAATCTCGGGGAATCCACAGGGGCTCGTTTAATTGATACTTGGTTGATTAGGAGGTCGCAGGCAGTAAGGGAAAGAAAAACGGGGGAGAATCAAGTTATCATAACGTTGCCGACAAACGCTCGCCTCGTTCACAAAAATGAATCGAATTCAGAGCCTTTATACTTCATATCTATTTGACCAGAACCAAATGACTTTTTCTTTGCTTCAGATCAGGGTACTGGGGCGGATTTCATGAAGCCTCAATTGACTTGGCTTTTTCGAGGGCGATTAATTTGTGTTTCACCAAACGTTTTTTGCCGCACTTGGTCAACTGATTTTTGAAGTGACATTTTTGGAACTCTTTTGTGCGGTTTGACAATAAATAGTACCCCACCACAAGTGTATGCTCAAAATACCTGAATCGCAGGAGCCGATTGGATCTGAGAGAAGAAGAACAATATCCATACGTACATTATGACGCATGATGTCACGAAAACAACTCATTTTTCGACACTATCTCTCTTCATATTGGTCATTTCACGCACGTTTTTTATATTTCAAGTGCGGTTTTTAAGGGAGGTCCGACCACGCGATTTCAGGTTCAAGTGAACTTTCATGAAAAGCAAAAACTCGAGTCACGGGAGGTTTTCAAGTGCACTTGAACTTTCAAGTTCAGAAAATTGCATCAAGTCATGAAATCGGTCCCTAGTCTTCTCTTCCCTGTTATTCAGTTTCATTTTCATTTTATTTACAGAGCCTCCTCTTGGTGGTCCAGACGACATCATTGGAGATCACTGATTGACAATCATGACACACTAGTTTTCAGACTCTAACCAATGTCTGCATTTCTCGGAACGGTCTTATTAAACTGATTTGCATTTTACAATTGGAATCAACTGACTGTATCCATCTGTTACAGAATAAAGCATGCACTTTTTTTGGCTCTGCTTATGTCTTATAACTTTTATCTATGATAGGCAGATCTGGTTGCAATCAGAACACTGCAACGGTATGGCGAGTGTGTTAGAAATGATTCAAGCATGAGGATGATGAAAACTACGGTCATAATCGGCGCCATATATCCAGGATTACTAAGATATAATAATTTAAACTACCCTTCTTTAAATTACCCTTCTATTTAACATAGTTTTTTCTGGACAACGAAGGTGGTTTCTAGTACTAAAAATGCCCTTCTATGCTTTTGTAATTTCCACAGAGAGTTAAATAGTTAGATCGGTATTGTTGATCAATCTTGTTCAATTCAAAACGAGTCTAATAGATTGAAAATATTTCCAATCGCTTGAAAAGTTTGAATTGTAAATCTGAATATTTTGGATTTAGGAATTTCCAATCTAATTAATCAGGATGATGTAGGTTTCATTTAACCAAATTTTTATTAATGCAAATGAAACAGGTATAGAACAGGCTAGTGCAATATCGATTGCAAAAAAAATCGATCGTTCAGATTTCCCTCCACTGTCTAGAGCCTAGAAAATTATTACTCATGAATTCTAAAACTAAATGAGACGAGAAAAAGGGTCGCTCATGGACGCCTACGTCTTTGGTATTCGATGCTACAGCGAGTTGTTGGAATAAAAGTCGTCCAGATGAGGACAAATTCGAAGACAGTATTCAGGTCATTATTTTCTGCAACATATAAAAGACATACGCCTGCTAGGCCGGCAAGTGATACCTTGATTCAATATATCCAGTCGAAGACACCATTGGTGTCCAAGGTGAATTAGATCTCGCGTAATGGCCAGAATAGGCCCTGGCAGCCGTCATGGCGGCCATCTTGGATATTTTCGAATTCCCAACGTGCCGAGTAGGCAGTTTCCAGATTGTTAATTAGTACATTAAAAATATATAGAAACGTCTGAATGAGAAGAATAAATAAATTGTGAAGAAGTAAAATTACGAGTGCTACAAAACTATATACACAAAAAATATAATCATTGGCATCGATGGATGGTATATGGACGCTATAATACTAGAATTATGAATATTATGATAGTATTGATCATATGATACTGACAATACATTTTTACAATTAATAGTGATATGATAGTGGGAAGATAATTACATGCCTGACTGAACGACTCCGTGAGCATGCATCTGGTGTGGGTAGTGTTTTTGATCACATTGTTAAATGTGAAGGTTTTCTCTATATATACAGCATGTTTCAACTACCTGACTCATTCTCTAATAAAAACAGTTCCAATTTCAAACCTCTAATCACAAACAATTGTAAAGTAATAGGCAAAGCCAAACACTGGTCAGAAATACTATTTAAAGAAGCCCTTGCTATAAGACGTACACGGCCGATATTGAACGCTGGTTTAAAAGCATCTAAAGAACTCACTCTATTCAATTAACAAAATCTGTTCACCTTTGTTCTTATGTTGTATATAAATCTTTGTAATACCAATCTGCACATATGCTTACCAAGAACTATGTTATTTACCATGAAAAGTGTTCACCTGACTACTGTTGTACTACAATGTCTTTTGTAATTACTGAAACCTGAATGGTTACATTTCTCACCTGTGTAGTATAAAATGTGTTGTTGAACATGTATGCGTATCAGTCCTGACGATGACATAATATATGTCGAAATATTGATCGAATATGGCTTTTCTGTCGTTATTCGGAGTAACAATACTTCTTTACTAAGATAATTACAACAATAATAGTATCGGTTTATTGATTACCTGTGATCATTTGTAAGAATAAGAGTATATTCTTTCTATCGTTCAACAATGATAAACAACAATGTTGATGCCGGTATTTGGAAATCAGCCCACCATCTCTTCTTCAAAGCAAAATTAGTTGACATTACCTATAATACATTTCCCATTCATGTATGAATCTGAATATATGCTCTTTGAAAAGTCATATCACTATGTTATCAGTATTGATTGCCTTCTCGAAGATATAAAATATCATACGCTGATAATATACTAAATATTTGTTAATGGCTTTTATCGTCTAGTCTGCATCGATGACTGAGTATTGAAACAATTTGAAGTTGAGTTGTTTCTGATCAAAACATAGTTGTCTCTCTCTTTTTGTCTAATGGAGACCCCATTATCTGCGCACTATGAATTTCTACTATCAGCCAACGAAATATTTCAATTAAAAATATGCATCCCTAGTGCATATGAAGTGAATCTTTACGATACAGGATACTTGAGAATAGGGCAGAATCACTTGGCTCCACTACACAAATCGAAACCCGAATGAACATCAGCACATCAGTATCCTATCAACCCTACCAGGACTGGGGCCATTATTCCCCCCACCCCCTACCCAACTATCCTATCATATCTCTCCTATCTCCGGAACCACAAAAAATTAAAGCTGATCCTTCGCGACTTTTTAGTTCATCATAGTGGGGTCATTCTGAGCCTATTTGCATTACCCGTTGGGTAGATGATCATGGGTAAATTGAAGATGGCGCCCATGTGGGGTACCAGAAAAGTGTTATTTTCGTCATATTTCTTCAAAATTCCTGCTTTTCTCAGAGGAAAATTTTATTTTATATCAGACTATTATTTACTAATTTATCATGCAGTTTTGCAAACGAAACCCATAAATAAAAATATCGAAAAAAATGTCTGTTTTGATTGCGATGGTATCTGCAGATGGTAGCTTTTTTATGTTGTGTCTAGAACCTACCAGATCGCGTTCTCAGATGAAATGTTTAACTCATCAAGTTCGCTTCAAGGTTGACGGTATCTTTTCGCAGATATCAATAAAACCACAACCACAACAATGGCTCCAACAACAACAACAGTTTCTCAAACCACAACCACAACAATGGCGCCAACAACAACAACAGTTTCTCAAACCACAACCACAACAATGGCGCCAACAACAACAACAGTTTCTCAAATCACAACCACAACAATGGCGCCAACAACAACAGTTTCTCAAACCACAACAATGGCGCCAACAACAAATACAATGGCTCCGACTAGCACAACAGTAGCTTCAATAACAACGCCAGTGCCAGTAAGCACCATTATGACCCCAGCAGCAATTACAACGGCACCACCAACAACAACGATGACACCAAACCCAACAACAATAGCCCCAACTCCAGCTCTGAACTCAACAACAATACCAATGGCATCAACAACAAACACAACGATGGCACCACCAACATCAACAATGAAACCGGCAACTATGGCCCCCACAACAATGGCAGTTGCACCAACAACAATAACGCTAGCCCCTACAACGACAACAGTAGCACCACCAACATCAATGACGATGGCATCTACAACAACAATAACAACAACAACAACAGTGACACAATCAACAGCTTCAACGATGACACCAACATCTGCGTTCCCAGCTACTCGTACGTACTCTCAAATAATTGAGCACCATTGGATCTATCACGCATATAATTATTCCAATAATTTTTAATGCCCTAATAAATCAGTTAGTCAGATGGATCATAATTCATTGGTTCTGTATACTGTATACTTCCAAGCATATTTCCCAATTGTTACGCGTATATTGTACCGAAATGGTATTGTATTTCAGCCGAGATTTGTTCATATGGTGCCGATGTCATGCTTCTTATGGACGCCTCTAGCAGCATTGGACCGGTCAGCTATGAAATGATGAAGGACTTCCTGAAAGGCGTCATCGGCCATTTTGATGTCGACAGTGACAAGGTCCGTATTGGTCTGATCACGTTCAACTTTGGCGCACATTTCGAATTCTTTCTTGACACCTATGATACCAAAGCAGATATTCTCAACGCCTTTAATTCCATTCAAGACACGCACGTGGGCACAGGCCTCAACAGAGCTCTAGAATATGCTAGGACAATTGGCTTCACTGCTGAGCACGGAGATCGACCGGATTTTCCAAACATCGCCATTCTGGTCACTGACGGAAGATCAACTCATCCGGACAAAACTGCGAATGAGCAGGCACTTCTCAAAGAGACTGGCGCTCGGATATTCTCCATCGGGATTGGCTGGAGCGACGAATCCGAACTGCGGTTGATTGCAAGCAAACCAGAGGAGCACTATTTCCATTACGTAAAGAACTTCGATGGCTTGTCAGATATTCTGAGTGATTTCAGTGAAATCGCCTGTAATGGTGAGTGAAATCTCAAATACTATTGTTGTTATATAATAGGGGAGGGGTTGTGAGTATTCATCGAGTAACTCGATTACTTTTTTAACAGGGCGGTTCATTTCTCTTAGGAACTGATCTTCTGTACATTATCAAATAGTTCAGGCGGAATTCATGTGAATTTCTGCATACTCCGTTTAAAGATTCTCAAATTTATGTAGATTCTCAACAATAGATATTCCAAATATCGAATAAGTTTAAGGGGAGTCACGCGATTTTTGAATAGTTTCAAGTCATTGGTTAGACCGTTTCGCCTGCTATTTTAATGCGTGAAATCCATGTAATTTTCTCCATACTCAGTGTAAATGTTCCAAATTCAGTATGGATTCAAAATCTCGAATAAAAAATAGGAATTCCGCATTACTATTTTCTTTAATAACTTTCATAACGTTCGTTTCATTTTATTCACGAATATAACCTGTTGTTTTCAATCCGAGATGCATGGGGTGACGTTATCAGGTCAGGAAACCATGACATTCCGAAAGCAGTGACATATCGCTCATGTGCTTCTCGACTACGCCGCGGCTTGCACAAATGTTATTTTGGATACTGCCTAGCCACCTAATTAAATGTGCTAAAAAAAGTGCTACACATTGCTCGTTTTTTGTTCCGGTAAAAACACATTTTGCAAGGAGATTTTCAACTTCACATTCATAATGTATTTTTCAGAAATCACGCGACCAGCGGCCACCACACTTCATACCCCACCCGAGACACCGGCGGCATCTGTAGTGTAGTGCTGAAAAGAACAGACTGTCAGTAAGTAGTTTATAGCCAGGTTAAATTAACTCGAAGTGATGTTGATTACCATTTTCGATGTTGCCATTATTTCATGATCCTTTAGGGTGGCCATTTTGGATTGCAAAATTGCCGCCATCTGAAATACTCGAATACCCCCTTACCAAAAAGATTTGCTGGAATCATTTATCAGCTCTATAAGATCGACTTAAGAATCATTTAGGATCCAATAAGACTCCATCATGTATGATTCTGTATGACAGAATTTCAGACATAATTTCCAAATTCTCAGTTCAATATAATTATAAGGGGTATTTTTCTGTCATATATTGAACCGATTTCAGATAGCACTGTGGTCCAAATAGACAAAGAAAATTTTAATTTTGAAAACTGCTCTGGAGTTTCGCGTTCATCATTTTCCTTTCAAGTTTTGGGATAAACGCAAACCAAACAACGAATCTTCTTTAGCCTACCAAGATTTGTCATACCGGTACTCGAGAGTAGAATTCAAGAAATAATGACGAAAACTCTCTATTCTTGAATCGTGCCTGCACGTTATGGTCCAAAGACAATATGCAAAACGTTCTTTTTCATAAAATTCTATATTTGAAACTGGAGATTATAATTCATTTCTATGGGATTGACATTGAATCCTAGAATCGGAATAGTCAGTAGTCTACGGAGGATTCAAAATGTTTTTGAAATACAATGAGACTTTGATTCCATAATATTTTAAATATATCCTATAAGGGTTCGATCTCATAAAATTTTGATTTTATATTTTGATAAGGGCCATATTTTTTATCATTTTCCATATTGGCAGTCAAAATCGATGTCAGCAATCCAGCACTGTCACGAGCTGAGTATTAGTCGACACACGCTCGTGAGAGATCGGACTTGATATTTTGACGGACTAGGCGCTTGTAATTCCTACTTGATATTAGCCAAAGCAATAACCACGAACGCGAAGCAGCATTACTAATGAAAACCGAGGAGACATTTCACTTGGTAAACGTGTGATTGAAAAGTAATGCCATAATGTATTCCGAAATGACAGGACGCTCTGAAAAAAGAAGAAGAAATAACTGTGGTAAAATTTATTACAAAAGCCAAAGTAGCAATTGTGAGAGGAAAAAGGACGCGAGAGTTTTTCGACAGTCGAAAATCGACGAGGTTTCTTGTAGGTATGCCTGAAGCACATGAACCCGAGGGTGATGCAGCATCAATCGTGAGAAATGTGAACATGTGCTTCGAAATGTTACTTTGAGAAATCTAAGATGGACACTCGTGTTCGGACCACTTAACGGGAAAGAAAATATCCAATCAAGCATGTCTTGAAGCCAGTCGTATTCTGTAATACCAATGGCAAATCTTGGCAAGGAAGAGGGGCTTTTTCAGACTTTGCTTGGGGAAAGATGATTAAAGAGAGATTGAGGAATGTGAAACTTTCGAGACAAATGGTGTTCCAGAATTGGATCATACGGATCAAAATTGGATTGTTTGTACAGTTGAATGTAGTCAGTCATGCAGAACCTCTAGGAAAACGCTCAATCTTCACTATTGAACAAAAGTCTATTGTGGTCCCATCTCATGCATTGCTCCTGAACATGTATGTGTAACCATTAGAACAAAGATTAGCCGGCGGATATCTTAGAAATACAAGAGGGGCACCAGTACAAATCGATGGTTATGCCACCATGTGGAGACTTGGCGCTGGACACTGGCCATGGTGCGGGTAGCCAATGTAATAAAGGCCGTAAAGTGTTTAGATAAGGTGATATTTAGGGATATAGTTTTAACATAGTAGCCATTTTGAAATACAAGTTGGCCACTGTAGTTTTAATGATAAAAATGGCAACATAGGTCTACAGTCGAGCCAAAGTCAAAGTCCAAACATTCATAATTGTACACAAGTAAAAAAAAATCGCGTAGTGGTCTGATGGGATTGGCCTTTACAGACTAGTCTCGGGACAAGAAGCTCAGGAGTGAGTGAGTGAATATAATTTAACGTGGCTTTCAACAAGCTATCATACATATCACGGCGTTTGGATACTATTAGTTTTCGCACCCGGGACCCCACGGGTAAGGTACTAATCATTGTTACACCCGGGACCCGACGGGTGTCCCAGATAGTCGCTTCTTACGGCAAGCTCTTTGCGAAACTGTGACCTTTACATCCTTTATACCATGACCTGAAATGAACATAACGACACCCCAGTCAATGGCCGTGTGCCGTGTGGGGCAAGAATCTCATTATCCGTTTAGGTTACACGGTATGGACAACTTGGATATCAGATGGTAGCCATTTTGAAATTCACAATGGGGACATCAAGAGGCAATTCACTATGGTGAATATTAAGATGGCGCTATGTTATACCAAGGCCCTGATTTTTAGGATGCTTTAACCTTTAGTTGTGAACATATTATCCTATGGTATTACACCAATTACATGGTTGGAGTTTCCTTTCGTGCTAGTCAGGATATCCTTGTCAAATATAGCAAACAAATGTTTACAAATTTATTCCTTTTTCGTTTTCTCTTCAGATTGTGAGCCAGTCCTTACCCGGTGAATCGTCCCTACTCCGACCAGATCTCCAAATACACTTTTGTTTAATATATATCAAAAGGCATTACTTGTCAGAAAAATTCAAATCCTTATTTGTAATTTTTATTTTCTGTTCATAAATTTGATAAGCAATTTATTTTACGATGAATGAGAGTGGATTAATTTATTATTGCATATTACTGATTTGGAGGAATTCCACCCGTGATGATGATTGCCTGCAATACTGGAGATGCACTTTATCGGACATATCGTATCAAGATATCTTTTTTTGATGGGCTGTGCACAGGCGTTCTTATTACACCAGCTCATATAGCATGACGTCTGGTGAAACATGTGCACAAAGGAGAAGTCAGATCGCAATCTGATGTTCTCCTTTCCCTTGAGCTTGTTCTCTATCTCTCCTTGGTGAATAATGTGAATTACATTTTTCCTTCTATCCGTCGTATCCGTAGCTTGTCAGTCACATTCCGGAGTTTCGTCTGGACCTGGACACCAATAATGTCAACTATGTTTTCACGTAGGCATCATCTGGCTAGGGTTCATATTCGTCTTTTACTGTATGAACGAACATGACGAAAGCCTGGGTATTCTGCTCGTCCGTACATTTTGTAGGATTCGCATACTCATAGTATAGTGTGATTGATTCTATAACACTTACACCTATTACACACTGATAACCGTGCAATTATTAGACGATTTAGCACAGTTGAGAACTTTGTGACGTATGAAATCTACACCCGTGATCTTGACACGCACAGGTGTTCACTCGGGAGAATCCATTTCACAGGGCGGGTGATAAATGGCAGGACAAATTCTTCTCTGCCTATACATATATATTATCATGACACTGTGTTGTTCCCGCACTTTGTATCAGCTAGAGTTCTCGGAGTCTGATCGCCGTATCGACCGAGACCGCAGGTCGAGGTCGATGCGGCGATCAGACTCCGAGAACGAGAGCTGATACAAAGTGCGGGAGCAACACAGTGTCATGATGATATATTTATCATATACCGAACTCTTAGGATGTTTTTATTCACCTAATAGGGCGTTTGAATTCCGAACTATGTGTTATGACGCGCATTGATTGTGTGCGTGACGTGGTAAGGCTCATTTGACCTAATTGAATAAATCCGCGCACGTGGCACTGGGCCAAAAATAAACTCGCGCGATGGAACAAACTAGGTCAGGATAAACAAAACGAGAAAGAGAGAAGAAAGACAGTCAGGTTGGAAGATTACCTCCCAAAATATTTGACATCGAGGAATGCAGAAATGGTGAACTTGAAACGTACATATATACTGTTTGATGTGTTGTTCAACAAACTGTCATTCGAACTGCGAAACACGATGGATCGATGCAGGCGTACGGAAATTCTCCAACTGAGAAATTCAAACAATGATTCAAACAAACAACGCGGTTCCGACAGTGTCACAGACGATTCATGATTCAGGAATTACATTTTACAGTCAGTTGGTCAGTGTTAAAGGTACGTGTATAGATCCACGCATGCTCGATGGCTAAGAGGCAGTTGTTGAAATTCACGGCAAGGAAAGTTCATCAGTGGTTTGGCGAGACGAAACTTTATGGAGAAACGAAATGGGTGGGATTTTGCCCAGAAAACTTACTGTGCCGTGTTCACGCTGCCAGCTGCATAACGTTCATACGACCGTATTACATCTAAATCGGATCAAAAAAATAAATAAAAAATACTAGGCCTACCAGTATTCGATCATGATTGGATTTTAAAGTTTCTCTTGGATTTATCGAATCAAACATAATTTTTCAAATGACTTTTGATTTGAATAAGAAAACACGTGATTGAATTGCTGTCTATTTTATAACTGTGGATCAACTGTCTGTCCCTGGAATTCGGATGTTTTCTATACAGCAGTAGTCAAGCAGAGCTTGCAGGGGCAATTGCACCGATAATCCATGGCCAGACGGGCAGCGTGCAGTCCCCATCAAGGCGGCCTGAAAATGGAGATTTGCTGCATCGGTCATCACTTCACCGAAGACGAACGGGGGGGAGGGGAGGAATATCGGCGTGTTTATTTTCAATGTTAAGAGACTTACAACATATAGACTAAACAACATTACGAGCCAGAGTAGCCATGTGTTCGTGCTTTCGTTCAGTTCTTGTCACTGAAAACGTGGTCACGCGGTAGAGCCACAGAGTTTGTCTTTCGTTCATTTGTATTCGCCATCAAGAAATAATTTCAAATACCGGGCAACAGGCCTATATTTGATTTTGAGTCTTGGAATAAAACGGATGTTATCATAATCGACTAGATTCTTTTTGTTGAAATTTTTACATCATTCAGCGTTACTATTTAAATTAATTCTCGCAAGTTGTTGCTCACTATGTGATGAACTTTTCAATGATTTCGTCGCACAGTAATCAGTGAGGTACGGCGGATACGGCCCACCGTAAGTTAACAAGGCTCAGATTGACGGTCATGAAGGCCAAAATCAGGGGGAGAGAGAGAGAATTAGGGTTTAGTATATATGCATATATTATCGCAAGTGTAAATCCATTTGTATTGATCTGGAAATACCCGTCAGAACGGATCAGCATGTGTAAAGTTTTCAGTTCTATTATTAGAACAGAACGGGCTTCACGGGCTTTCTCCGACAGGTTGCCAAGGTCACCAGCGAAATAGTTCCGGTTACCGAGTAGGGCGATACAGATAGCGACTAGGGTGATACGGAAACAGAAAACGCGAGTGTGTATCACTATCCTAGCACGCATAGGTATATGATAAAATCCAATACACAAATAGAATGGATACCCTGCAAGCACAGGCCCTCAAAACAAGTGTTTTTGAGGGAGTTGGGGGGGTGGTATCAGGGTGAAGTGTCGAAATATGGGGTCTCTATACATAACCCCATGCTTTATATAAAAATATAGCCCCATCTTTGGACATGATAATTCGCTAGGACAGCACTGTTTAATGGCAGCACTATGACTGCTCTGTTACAAGAAGGTACCCCTATCGTGATATGAGCGAAACATTATTGAGAGTGACCTTAAAGCCTATTCACCGACTCACATGTTTGGGCCCCGCTGGTGCATATGTGAAAGCTTGCCAGTTACTTGACGACGGACGGTGGTTCTCTCTGAGTATACGGCTTTCTCCACCATCCAAACTGGCTGAGTGAGTGAAATAACCTGTAATGTGACATTAAACCCCCCCCCCCACATGTTTGGCATGATTATATTATTCATCCAAATGTGATACATGTTCATGTACACTGTTCATGAGTGTAACTGGGTCAGATGAGGTACATCTCACTTTGAGGTACATCTCAGCTGAAAGCTGATTTAGTGACTACGGTCTGATTTGGATATTGCATTGGAATCATCATGTATATGGTGACCATTTTGGAATAATTTCAAGTGGGCATTTATCATATATTAATGAGTATTCAAGTAGTGTAAACTATGCCAAGTTTCATGACTTTATCTAGTGCAGAATTCCCTAATTGCATGCACCATATTGTTGTACTATAGTACTTTTTTAAACACCAAATATTCGGTTTTCTTCATGCTCACTGGTTTGGAGGGTGGTACCTTTATGTATTATGGCATAAATAAACTAGTATATAAATAACGTCCACTATCATCTAATAGGTTTACAGGAAAATACTTTCAGTTACCAGTAGTATACAAAGAGTCTTTAAAGTAATATTGACCTCAGAAATTTGCATATGACCTTTGTGACGTCATGTTTCATCCAATCAGAAGCGAGTATTGATGTCACGTGGTGTGTTTGGTGGATGGGTGGATGGTGGTGGTGGGTTTAAGATGGCGGCTGGTGGGTGGATGGTGGTGGTGGGTTTAAGATGGCGGCTGGTGGGTGGATGGTGGGAGGTGGGTTTAAGATGGCGGCGTGGGTGGATGGTGGTGGTGGGTTTAAGATGGCGGCGTGGGTGGATGGTGGGAGGTGGGTTTAAGATGGCGGCGTGGGTGGATGGGGGGAGGTGGGTTTAAGATGGCGGCGTGGGTGGATGGTGGGAGGTGGGTTTAAGATGGCGGCGTGGGTGGATGGTGGGAGGTGGGTTTAAGATGGCGGCGTGGGTGGATGGTGGGAGGTGGGTTTAAGATGGCGGATTGTAGAAAAACGTATAAAAGGAGTCGATTTTTAGGGTAGGGGTGTATTCATTGCACTACCCTGCGTAGCACTCTGACTTACCTGACCTGACCTGCCTGCCTGCCTGCTTCTAGATTTACGCTGAACAAATATGTTTGTGTTTCTTTCCCAATTATAAACGGCTGTGATTTTACAATAAATGTCAGTGCACGTATAAATTTTATTTCCAATTGAACTCAGGCAATTCATAGTGTAGTATTTAAAAAATTTAGCAGCCTAGCGCTAGACTATGCCGTTATTTTTAATAATTTTAGCGATTTTTCGATGCGTAACGTTAGAGTACGGTAGTATGGAAAACCCGGTACATTGAAAATAAATCGATTTTCCTGGCTAAAAATACGTCAAGACTATGGCTTACAGCCTTATAATAGCTCCCTGAAAATTGTAACGGGTTTATCGAAAGAGAACTATAGAAAATTATTAAAAACATAGCCTTCGTTTCAGTGCAGGGTCAACGTGCAGAGTTCCCGAGTTCCCGATTCATTTTGGTGCGCTGGGCATGACGCCATCTAGCGGCCATTACAGGCATTGAGAATGGAATGTGTATCGGCTTGAAAGGGAGCTAATAACCAATAGGCCGGTAAAGCATTTTGGAGACGATTTCAATGTTGTCTTCTTCTCTCCTACCTGTCAGCAAAATCTTAATTGTTTTACAGTGCAGGCACAAATGACACACAGATGTAGCGTCGTCGCAAATGTTCTGAAGTATATTTTATCTTGGAGCGCGCACCTACAAAAATTGCATTGTAATTTTCAATTTAATTATTTTCTAGAACAGGGTACGCGTACGAATTTTTTTATTACGATGAAATTAGCAAGAATCGGTATATATAAATTTTTGCCTGGCCGGTGTTTTGTCATTCACCATTATGGCAGCGCACGGAAAGGAGCTCGCTTTCTTTCAACTCACGTCTGATGTGATTCTCATCGTCTATGACCATGAATTGCAGCTCATCGAAGAACATCCTCGAGAAGTGAAGTTATGTTTAAGCCTAGCAGGCTGGACTCTATTAACACGGTTGTTACAGGGAAAAGAGCCCGAAGTGGATTTCCTGCATGTGGGAGTCGGTGTGTACCTGCGAAGTGGTAAAGATGATTCTTTTTTCCCGCGGCTAGAACAGTGTGGGGGTGCCGCTATCCTACTCCGGCCGGCATTATGGCAGGCGCTGAAAGCTATTATCACCGACGTCCACGATGTACTCTACCCCCAGGCGTGCTCTCTAGCTACCCGCACTCTTACACCGGACTGTACCCTATTGTTATACCCCCAACGCGTGGAGCTCATCGATGACGATAGCCGATGTTGGTGTACGTCTGAACCCGCGCGTGTCTCTTTATCCCCGGAAGGCTGGATTACCTTGAAACGTGTGTTATGCGGTAATCTCGACGGGGATAGCATTCACCTGTGTGACGATGTCTACATTTTCCGCGGTCCCTATTTTGCTCGACTTCTCTGTCTCAAGCGAGGGGGTTTTACTCTGGACCCCGATCTATGGACGGCTTTGCAACAAGTAGTCCCCATGGTGGATGAAGTACTCTCTCCACAGGAGCCGCCTCTCACAGAATAGTACCTGACACTATAAATACCAGGGGTGACACAGAGTGTGTGTCATTCACCGTTCGACATTTAGAGCAAGCATGTCATCCGACCTACGAGCCATTCTGCCTCTTACACCCTACCAGGTGGGGTTATACGTCTATGAAGATAAAGTCACCCTGGTGGAAGACTGTGGAGCTATTTGCTGGGCGCGCGCTGAGACTCTATCGAATACGGTGACGCTACAGCGTGATGGCTGGACTAAATTTAAACGGGTGTTGAACGGTGAGTTGGACGGACACCTCATCCACATGGACAATGCCATCTACGTATACCGTACCGCCCTCTTCCCACGCCTGGGCCGCTACCAAGACCCTACGCGAAGTTTCATCCTAACCCCCTCTCTGTGGTCAGCCTTGGAGAAAGTAGTGCCTATTGTGGACCAGCTGTTTACACCGGACGAACGACCACCAGACCAGTTGGCGTGGGCTCGTGCTATGGAAGACGCGCTGGCTGAACCCCATGAAAAAAAACAACATGATGAATCCGATGATACAGCCGGGGAAGACGAAAGCACTATATCTATAGAATGCACAGAGGCTAGAGTGTCAGTGTCACCTAATGAAGCGAACACACATGACGGAGACCCAGAGGCGCCCCAATGAGGGGTAAGAAGACCGTAATGAGGCGGTCCCGAAAGGGGAAAAAGGAGTCAGCATCTACAGTGAACAAGGTGTTAACCGATTTGTATTACAATCCTACGAGTCCAGCCGCGTATAGCGCTGTGGGAGCGCTCGCTCGAGCTGTCCATTCTCAAGGCATCAGTCGAACTGAAGTTCGAGACTGGTTAAAAACCCAAGACACTTATAGTTTACATCGAGCAGCCCGACGACATTTTCGCCGTAACCGAGTGATCGTAGGAGGTATAGACGCGCAATGGCAGGCGGATTTAGTGGACATGAGTCGATTTGCACCTCACAATGATGGACATCGGTACATATTGACCTGTATCGATATTTTATCCAAGTATGCCTGGGTACTACCCATTCGCACCAAAACAGGAGAGAATCTAATAGCAGCGTTCCAGCAGATTTTCAAGACCTCTTTATTTGCAAACGGATGAAGGCACAGAATTTCTCAACCGACCCTTTCAAGCCTTTCTTAAGAAACAGAAGGTATTTTTCTTCCATACGTACAACGAGACCAAAGCTTCTGTGGTGGAACGATTCAATCGCACCTTCAAAGGACGAATGTACAAGTATTTTACCGCCCAAAACACCCGACGGTACATCGATGTACTACCTCAACTGGTACACGGGTACAATCGAGCCTATCATCGCAGTATCCAGCGAGCTCCCCGTGATGTGACAGAACGCAACGAACATCAAGTGCGTGCTACGCTGTACTCATCCAGTCCACCTCTACCACTCACGGCACCCCGTTACAAACGTGGAGATGTGGTACGGATCAGTAAAGTGAAAGGCCAATTTGAGAAAAGTTACTTGCCCAACTGGAGTGACGAGCACTTTGTCATCGTTCGCCATAAACCTCGACAGCCACACGTCTATCAACTGGAAGATCTACAAGGAGAAACACTGCAAGGCACGTTTTACGAGGCAGAATTACAACCCATAGTGAAAACACCGAAAGACTACTACACGGTGGAAAAGATTTTGAAAACGGAACGTCGACGTGGCATCCCCTATCATTTCGTCAAATGGCAAGGGTGGCCTCGTTCGTTTAATTCCTGGGTGTCCGACTGTGACATGAAACACCTATAAATTCTAACCCCTATCACCACCAGCCTTCAGTGTAGGATTGTACCATGGATAGTACACATCTACCCTTACTGTTACGATCTCGAAAAGCACAAGTGAGTACTGTAGTGTGTCTAGTAGTGCTTCTGGGTACGTTATTTACAGGCGTGTTCTACGATTTGTCGTACGTGATATCCTGTTTGAGCACCCTGCGTTCCACATCTCAGTCATCCACCACTTCGACCACCACCACCACTTCGACCACTACGACGACGCTGCCTACGCCATCCAAGACGTCAAGGTACCGCCACGTATCAACCCAGACACCCACGTCTCCATCCAAGACGTCAAAAAGGTACCGCCACGTATCAACCCAGACACCCACGTCTACCACGCCGTCTACTCACACACCGTCTACTCCATCCATCACCACGTTACCCTTTGCCCGCTACATCCAGTCACCCACGACGACCACGTCCCGTACTACGACTCCACGTCATCCTCCGTCATCCCTGAGAAGCGACGATCCTTCCACCCCATCACCACCACCATCTAGTACACCCACCAACACCACGCCGCTAAAAATATTTGCAGTGGATCCCCGTGAATCACGTTTACCACGGCAACGGTATCCATTCGACTACGATCCCCGGTGGGATCCACGACAACTGGGGTGGGCTTCTAAACGCCGAGCGCAAATCACCAAATAAAAAAAATAAAGAAATAAAATAAAAAAAACTATGGATCCTCGATGGCAGCATCCTTTCACGTGTCTCATCGCTGGACCGACAGGGTCGGGAAAAACACACTTCGTTCAACGTCTCATCCAACACGGGTCAGCCCTCATTTCACCGCCTCTAGCTCGCATCCTGTGGTGTTATGGAGCTTGGCAACCCGCGTACGAGGAACTGGCACGTGTCCCGGGACTCACCTTAGTGGAAGGCTTACCCCCTGAGGATACACCCCAAGACACCTTGGTGGTGGTGGACGATCTCATGACGGAAACGGACAGTCGAATCACCCGTCTCTTTACCAAAGGAAGCCATCATCGTCGGTTGAGCATCATCTACATCGTGCAGAATCTCTTCAGTAAGAACAAAGAGCACAGGAACATTAGTTTGAATGCTCAGTATGTGGTGTTATTCAAAAACCCCAGAGACGCTTCACAAATTACGCACCTGGCCCAACAGATGTACCCTAAAAACACGGCCTTTGTACGAGAAGCCTTTGAAGATGCTACCCAACCCGCTCACGGGTATCTACTCATCGACTTGAAACAAGACACCCCCTCCACCCTTCGATTGCGTACCCTCATTTTTCCCGGCGAGGTGCAGACGGTGTACACACCCAAATAAAAGATAAAAGAATAAAAGAAGAAGACAATTCACTCTAGCCGTCATTCATCATCATGTCTGCACGGATACGCAAGCACGCGCCGGCTCTGCGCGTATTACGCAGCGCGCCACCGGAGGTGGGCCGGGCCCTGGTGCGCGGGGCGGATCCCGACTTGCTACGGTGTTTGTGTGAAGTGGCACATAATGTGTTAAAAGGCAATGTTCCACTCAGTCCCCTGCAGAAAGGGAAATTGCAACGGCACAAGGCGGGTCTCCGAACGTTGGTGAAGAAGACGGGTAGTGTCAAGAAAAAGAAACAGGTGTTACAGCGAGGTGGATTTCTCGGCGCACTCCTCGCTCCCTTAGCCGCTACTGTACTGGGACCGTTACTAGGCTCCATCTTGGGACGCTAACGTCATCATGGAACATACGAAAAAAATGATGCTGGTCGAACCTCGACTGTTACAGAGTTTGCAATCACCCTATCCCGTGCCTGCCACAGTGCAACAACTCCAGTCTCTGGATGAAGAGATGAATAGTATACTCCAACGTCGACTACCCGATCACGAGAAAATTCAACTCTACCATCATACGCTGAACCGGTACCAAACGTTTATGGATCAATATAGAGGGAGTAGTAGTACACCACAACTACCCACAACGCCCACACTCACATCCCCATCACTACCCTCACCTAAGCTGGAAGAGGAAGTGTTGACCAGTGTGCCTAAAGCCTTCAAGACCAAGGCACGTTTATTGTTGGACCGGGTGAAACAGAATTCCGATATGAGTTGGAACGCTGAAGGAAAACTGCTGATTCGAAACAAAGTGGTGCCGGGGTCTCATATGACCGATTTGATCAACGATATGGTACGTTCTCGCAAACACTCTAATCCACCGGGCTGGGAAGTCTTTGCTCAGGGATTAAAAGACATACACACCCCTCAAGAATTGGTAGGGAATCCTAACCGTTGGGCCTTTATGCAGCAATCGACCCGACACCAACCATCACCTCCACCCTCCTCTTCTTGGGACTCCATGTCACCGCCGCCGCCGTCCAAAATACCACAACCACGACAGGGACGTACCCGATCTAAGTCAACGCGACGATCACAACGCCGAGGTAAGGCGCCCAAGACCTGGGGGGCCCTTACTGGGAACCCTACTAATAACTCCTATAAAAACCCGGTGCAGAAGCCAGAACAACTCAGTCGTCATGTTTTACCTGACGTTGCCCAGTAATAGCTCACTCGAAGTGTTTCCTGACAACACCTTGACCAAGTATGTCACTCAATTACCACAACCGTTACATTTACCTGGACGATGGGAATGTGGACTGGTGGATATTCAATACCCTTACTCATGGTACAACGTAAAAGACCAAGAAGTATGGTACGAAGTGACCTACCAAGGTAAAATCTACAGACTGATTCTCCCCGAAGGCCAATACGATACGCCCCAGCAGTTCAAAGACGGTCTGATGGCCTTGTTGGAGTACAAGGCTCTACGGGAGAGCACGAGTAGTGCAACACGCCTGATAGCCTTTCGCTTCAAGAAAAACGTGCTCTTCGATGTCAACGTACACAACGACAAGAGCTATATCATGCTGAGCCCTAACGTGGCTGTGAAACTCAGTCCTACACTACAGCAAATGTTACGGCTGCCTCAGAGCGTCTACACGGGTCCCACCATTGAAAACGGTACCATTTTGATGGATATGAAAGTAGGTATGTACGGACTGTACGTCTACTCGGACGCAGTGGACAGCCATATTGTGGGTGATGTGAACACACCTCTGTTACGGGTGGTGCCCATTAGCAAGACGTATGGCGATCAAGTCAACAAGAGTTTCAACCATATAATCTACCTGCCCGTACGACATACCGATATCAACACGATCACGGTGGATATAAGAGATGACACGGGACGCCCGATCGCATTCGAACGAGGAAAAGTGGTGCTGACACTTGCTTTCCGACAAGTCCGCTCTCCTCACTTCGTATAATGTACGTGCCTTACCAGTGCCATACGCCCAGCTATGCCGACTACTACAAGAAACAAACGGGAGGAAGCTTGCCCATGTTTAGCGGTGCACGCATGCAACGAGGTCACGGATTGGGGAACATACTGGGCAGCATTGTGAAAACGTTTTTACCCTTGGTGACACGGGGTGTCAAAGCGGTGGGGAAACAAGCGGTACGCAGTGGATTGCGCGTGGCCGGTGATGTGATGGAAGGCACAGCACCCCGACAAGCCTTCAAACGACGGGCTAAAGAAGCCGGCGGCGTCTTGATCGCCAAAGCCCTTAAAAGACAAACTCCGACACAGCGAAGAGTCATTCGACGTCCAACACGCCGACGACGCACACACCAGAGGACTAAGACCAGGACGAAGAAGAAGAAGAGGAGTAGTAGTAGGAGAGACATCTTCGCATAATGGCATTCATTCACTCCGAGTCGTGTCCGTCTACCAACAGTGAATTGGATTTGTGGACTATTCCACCCACCCAAACCAGTGTAGCCGAAGGACGTTGGGTAGAACATCGACCCCTGGCTAGCCTGACGGGGATGGGCCCCGTGGAATTTACCATTGAAAACAAAGATACGGCCTACCTGGATTTAGCCCACACGTACTTGTACGTGAAAGCCAAAATAATGGACAACGACGGGACGCCCATAGCGGACGATGCGGTAGTAGGCCCGGTGAATCTTTGGCTGCACTCCTTGTTCCAACAGGTGGATATAGGTCTGAACGATAAACTCATCAGTACGTCCACCAATACGTACCCGTACCGAGCCTACATGGAGACGCTGTTGTCGTACGGTACAGATGCCAAAAAAACACACTTACAAGCTGAGCTGTACTACAAGGATATACCCGGAACCATGGACACCATCCTCGGTGCCAATACTGGGTTCATCACACGCAAAAGAATGGCAGCCAAAAGCAAGTCCATCGATATGATGGGACGACTGCACGCCGATCTGTTCCTGCAAGACCGCTACATGATGAACGGTGTATCCATCAAGATCAAGTTGATCCGTTCCTTACCCGCGTTCGCCTTAATGGGCGGTGGAGTCGGGGGTGTCAATTACAACATCGTCATTGAAGATGCAGCCCTGTTTGTCCGTACGGTAGATTTGCAACAGGGCGTGTTGCTGAGTCACATGGAAGCCTTATCGAAAAAACCAGCCCTGTACCCCATCCGACGCGTACAGACCAAGGTGTTCTCTGTGCCATCAGGTACGATGATGGCCAACCGTGAAAATTTATTTCTAGGGGATCTTCCTAAACGTCTTACCCTGGCGTGTGTGACCAACACCGCTTTCAATGGAAATTGGGCTGAGAATCCGTTCAACTTTCAACATTTCAACATCAACTTTGTGGCACTGCACGTGGCCGGCCATCAAATTCCAGCCCGTCCATTACAACCGGACTTTGCTAACTTCAACTATGTGCGGACCTACCTGAACCTGTTTACAGCCACAGGACAAAACAACCAGGACGAAGGCAATACCATCAGTCGACAAGACTTTAGCCATGGGTACACATTGTTCGCCTTTGACCTCACCCCCACCTTGGAACACGATCATCAACTGGCTTTGCTGAAGAAAGGAAACCTACGGTTGGAACTGCGTTTCGCCGCCCCTCTACCCCACACCATTAACGTGATTTGCTACGCCGAGTTTGATAACGTCATCAGCGTGGATCAGCAAAGAAACGTGCTGTGTGACTACGCCAGCTAAAGAGTCATCATGGATACAGAGCAGCTGATAGGCATACTCCAGCGAGATCCGAAGATCCCCTTTCGAGGTGTGTTTCCACGCAATGTGTTTCCCACCCACTCTTCCACCCCAGCAGCCTACATCCTGAATACAGACCCGGGGAGTCGACCCGGTGAACATTGGATAGCTGTGTACGTGGACACCCTAGGCCAAGGCGAATACTTTGATTCCTACGGACTTGCACCCCTACATGCCGATTTGGTGAAATTCATGGACGTCTCTACTACAATGTGGCGTTGGAATACTCAAAGATTACAAGGACCCTTGAGTAGTGTGTGCGGACAGTACTGTGTGTTTTATCTCACTCACCGGAGTAGAGGACATTCTATGCCCACCATTGTACACATGTTTGATGATTATTGTCAAGCCGAAGACCGTGATGTCCTCGTCTATGACTGGACGGCCTCTCGTTTTAATGTGCATGCTCCATTTCTCTGGTTAACTTAAAAATGTACTGCGCGCGCAGGCCACTTGTTTATTATCACGTTATTGTTATGACGTTGTTGTTCTGACGTTCATTGATGTTGAATAAAAGATGAAAAAACACAAAAAATGATGGGTTTTGACTTTTTTTTATTTAAGTCAACAAGAAGGGTTACTGAATAGGTACAAATAGAATACAGGGTACAAATAGTAGGGTTAAGGTACAAAAAAAGTTCTGTCAGGAGTAGGATTCGAACCTACGCCTCTCTTCGCCGACCAGCATTTACACACCGGCGCCTTAGACCACTCGGCCATCCTGACTTTTACATTTGTGTATCAACAGTTATAGTTCGACATTGTTCACAAGTTCAAGTAAGTGGTGCTCACACCGTCGGCCAACACTTTTCGTTTCGGGTAAAAGAAAGTAAAGGCGTCTCGTTGCTGAATGTACGTCCGCATCTGGTGATCCACCACTCGAAATCCTCGGTTAGTACCACTCGCACTGGCCTGGCTTTGCAGCACGTTCAAGTACAAGGCTTTGTCGATGTTGGGATCGCGCCGGCTCACCCCTTTGCAGCTAAACTTATTTTCCGTCTCCCTCCGTAACAGTAATACGTCTTGGAGGAGAGACCAATCATAGCATCCCCACTCCACTCCAGCTTGAACAGGCCCGGCGTACGCTTATCGTACTGGTAATGGTCACGTCGAGGTAGCCACTGGTCCCGTTCCGCTTCATACTGGGTACGTAACTCCGGTTTCACCAGGGACTCCCAATCCGCATTAGAGACGGCCATGTAGGCCGAGTCGGTATCCATTTCCATGAGTTGCCAGTCTGATGGATTAAAATACACACCCATAAAATCATAGAGAAACTGCAGCATCCTCAGCTTGGCCACCTGATATACCATACATCCAATCTGCAGGGGTAAGTTGTAACGGATAGTCTTCTTGGCTGAAGTGACTTCATAGGTGTCGTCATCGATGACCTCCACGGACCGAAACAGAGGAGAATTGACTTTTTTGCGGGCTTGGGCAGTAGTACAAATGTTCACGTTGACGTGCTTATCCTGGTTCGTAACTGTTTTTCCATAATAACCATTGCCAGTCAACTTCCAACATTCACCGATGATGGCCTCACTCGGGTATTCATCACCTTGACGACGGGCCGACGTCACGATGTCGGCATTCTCCGCAAAACAAGCGTCGGGCACGTACTGTATCACTTGGTATATTTGGGTAATTTCCAAACCGTGGTTCGTGTACCACTGCAGTAAGGGGGTGCCCAGCAAGATTTTCTCGGCCCACATACTACCAATCAACATGCGTCGAGGTTGAGGCAAACACTCGTGTTGCTCCGCATAGGTCCTCATGGTGTCCCCAATATCAGCCCGACCCACCAGCGTGTTCTTAAAGATGGGAGGGCACTGGGCGAAGAGAGGCTTGAGAGTGTCGGGAACATGCAAATCACATTCGACAAAGCCGTAGAGGTCCCCCGAACGAATGGCGTCCAACATCTGTGGCAGACTCAGAAGTCGCCGACGACTCAAGGGGTACTCGCGCTCTTTTAGGAAACGTCGTAAATGGGGCAGGGCCTGGCACATCGTGTGAAATTCACACTCCCACATTTCAATCAGATGGTATCCTCTCTCTTTCACATAATCACCGTTCGCCACCACTTCTTCCCGTAATTCTTGCGGTGTTTTTCCACGTCGCTCGTTGAAGCGTCCAGCGCTGAAATGGCATTCGTGGCCGTGCCAATAGCAACCGTAAAATTGGAATACGGTGGGTGTGCTACCCACCAGGGCAAACCCATGGACGGGGAGTCGACGATCTCCTATGCGCTTCTCTGTGGCGTTGGTCTGGTGTCGTATATAAATGGCCCGTCGATAGGCTTCCCAATCCAACCACTGACCAGCCAGATGCTTGTAGGGTGTACGTTGCGGTGTAAAATGCCGATCTTCCGCCAACCAACGTGTATAATGGCCACTGGGCATAGGTTGGGCCAGCGACCACAGGTACAAGGCATTCGCATCGAAACCGATGATCTTAGCACAGGGTTTTCCACTGGGGAGAGTAGTGACGTCCTTCTCGTGATAACGGTGAAAAATAAGACTCGGGCCGCCCACAATGTTCTGCTTTAGACAATCATGCATGTCTGCATCTTTTTGCTGTATCAGCGAGAAGTACGTAGCACACTCTTGAAAAAGATGGCGAAGCGCCAGACCCGGTAAACTCAAGCACTCCTTGAAGATGTCGACGTGCATTTGGCGACGAAAGAGTTGCACCATTTTCTCGGCCGCTTCCAGGAAAGGAACCACATCTAGGTTATTATACCATATCAGGAAATCTCGCAAGGTCTGCATATGTTCATCGTTCCATACCTGCTGTAGTTCCCGGTACGTGTCTTCCGGACATTCCACTTGCTTCAAATCATCAAAGAAGGCGTACCGGGGTGGCAACTGTGTTTCCTGCAAACGGTCGAGCGATGATATATACGTGTAAGGGAACCTCCCTTTGGTTTGTGCACAGTTATAGGCCTTGACCCACTGATCATAGCTACAATTAGGAGCTAAGTAGTTCCGTACATCCAGGAAATGCAGTGATGTGGTAGTGAGGGCCATATGATTATTGATCTTCTTGATCACGGACTTGAGGGTATTCGACTGGGCCAAGTAGGGGTAAAGAAATTCTTTCACCATGTTCAAATCATAACGTCCCGAATTGAAACCTAGCACCGGTAACTGACCTAGATATTGTAGGAAGCGCACTTTCAATTTCTCCGCATACGGTTTCGGTAAAGGCACATCCTGCGACTGCAGAGGCTGCGACTGCAGGGGCTCGGGCTCCGACTCGGACTCGGACTCTTCATCGTCACTAAACGCTACACCCGGTATAGGAATCCGATCGTCCAGCTGGTCCAGTACGTGCTGGAACTTGGACACCAATAGTTCTGTACTAGCCGCACTGACTTGCTCTAAATACTCCATCATGCGGGTGATCAACTCATGGGATTCCCCCGTGGACACGAAACACACCGGAGCAGCGTCATAGCCAGGTACGTTGCTGGAAATACTGACACTCAGAGGAATATGGCGCTGCGTCCACTGCGTTTTCGCTGAAAACATGTCCGTGGGCTCCAACAGGGCCTCAAAATCGTAACACGCCCGGTAGGGAAAATAACGATCCGCCTCCGGTATCATCACACCCTCATCGGCCAGTTCCTGGAAAATAGTAGGCGTATTATGATACATTCCACCCGGATATACTCGCTTGACACTGTTGTCACAGATTTTCTCGTGGCGATGTAAGTTGTAAGACTTTTTAAACACCCGATGGCATTGGGCACAACTGAAAGACTGAGCGTACTGGCTCATATTGTAGATGAGCGAAAAATGACTCACGCCATTGTCGTCGAACACATTGACTTTCATCGTAGCAGCATAGCGTTCTGTTGAACGACGAACCAATTCAGCCACAAATGTATCCTCCTCCTCGCATCGTAATCGGTATACAAAGATATTGATGTTGAACAGTGTTTCCACGTCATCCAAATTCTTGAACGGCACTCCACGGAAGTGCCGCTTATCCAAGTCTTGCTGCTGTAAATACTGTTCCCAATAGTCATTGGCCACTCTGTCACAAGCCTTGGGGTTACACTCATCCACATGCACGGCCAAACACCGAAACAGACATTTCCGGTCTTTGTAGGGCCCGTTTACCCCTACTGTTAATGCATACAGGCCTTTTCGACGAAGCAACCACGGGGGTAGTAGTACAGGAGCACCGATAGGATGATCTCTCATTTTCGTGACGAAAATGGTGACGTTGGTCACCATTTCCACAAGCCATTGGGTATTGGGGCGTTGCAACCGGGCCCATTCCAATGGATCCAACGTAGTCAATTGGTCGATGAGTGGCTCCAGAGAAATCGCATCCGTCACCGTGAACGGCTGATCAAACACATAGGTATTATTGCTGGGATAATAATACCGCACCTGATCCGTCTCCTTGTGCCGTAAAATGTACCCGAATGTCATATTCAACTTGAATGCTGTGACCTGATCTGCGAAAATGTTCTCGGCATAGGTAGACAGATACGTGAGGTCCTGCAGCCGAAAGTTATACAAGTCCAATAGACGACGGTCACGGTGAAAACAATGGCGTATGGTAGCCCAGTGACGTTGATAAATGTCCCTGACACGCTCGTCTTCAGGCAAGACTTCAACCGGAGGTGCTGCTGGGTCCCAGGGAAAATCTTCTCCACGTCTCATGCTTTTCGTCTCATACAAGCGGATAGGCAAGCAGACAGACAGGCAAGGCTGGCAGGCGGGTCAGGTCAGGTAAGTCAGATTGCAATCAATACACCCCTACCCTAAAAATCGACTCCTTTTATACGTTTTTCTACAATCCGCCATCTTAAACCCACCTCCCACCATCCACCCACGCCGCCATCTTAAACCCACCTCCCACCATCCACCCACGCCGCCATCTTAAACCCACCTCCCACCATCCACCCACGCCGCCATCTTAAACCCACCTCCCACCATCCACCCACGCCGCCATCTTAAACCCACCTCCCACCATCCACCCACGCCGCCATCTTAAACCCACCTCCCACCATCCACCCACGCCGCCATCTTAAACCCACCTCCCACCATCCACCCATCCACCAAACACACCACGTGACATCAATACTCGCTTCTGATTGGATGAAACATGACGTCACAAAGGTCATATGCAAATTTCTGAGGTCAATATTACTTTAAAGACTCTTTGTATACTACTGTTACCATTACTCCCGAACTACATTCACGAATGACACAGGCAGCAGAGGGCGATGGCCAGTACCTCGTGTTACGTAATATTAATTTTACTATCATGAAAAGGGCATTGATAAAAGCACCTAACCCCGTTATCCAGAGAATTTGCGTGCCAATACATTACTCTAGTTACATGTTCGAAAACTTCGAACCAGACGATGGTAAACCCTTCAAGATGCTAACTAATCTACGTTGACCGAAGTATTGGTCTCTGTTAGAGGTACTTCGCAATGAACGATTATTTATGAGTGAAATTCTTATCTTCCTGCAACAGCTGGGCGACAAATAAAAAACGAAAGAAGGATTCAACTCGCCCAGTATGTAAATTTAGAATTGTAAAATGTTGTAAATGGCTCTTCAGATGACATCTACAATTATATAATTCATCGACAGTTGGAGAGATTCCAGTCTGAATTCATTTAACCTTAACAGTAACGTTAGTCTGTCTTGTGGACATGCGTGGGAAAGATAAATTTGTTGTTTTGGGTTATCACTCCAGGTTAATGCAAATCTTGAAAAGTAGTCACGAATCCCTGGCAACATAAGGCCTCTTACGCCACTTATGTGAGGGGGAATATATCGCTCTTTTTACTATCATCAGAATAGTAGACCCAGGCCCACAAATAACCATTACCAGGACAAAAGACTTGCTCCGGGCCCACATATAATCATTACCAGGACAACCGACTTGCTCCCGGGCCCACATATAACCATTACCAGGACAATAGACTTGCTCCCGGGCCCACATATAACCATTACCAGGACAATAGACTTGCTCCCGGGCCCACATATAACCATTACCAGGAAAGTAGACTTGCTCCCGGGTCCACATATAACCATTACCAGGACAATAGACTTGCTCCCGGGCCCACATATAACCATTACCAGGACAACCGACTTGCTCCCGGGCCCACATATAACCATTACCAGACAATAGACTTGCTCCCGGGTCCACATATAACCATTACCAGGACAATAGACTTTCTCCCGGGCCCACATATAACCATTACCAGGACAGTAGACTTGCTCCCGAACCCACAAATAACCATTACCAGGACAATATACTTGCTCCCGGGCCCACATATAGCCATTACCAGGACAGTAGACTTGCTTCCAGGCCCACATATAACCATTAGCAGGACAGTGGACTTGCTCCCGGACCCACATATAACCATTACCAGGACAGTACACTTGCTCCTGGGCCCACATATAACCATTACCAGGACAATAGACTTGCTCTCGGACCCACATATAACCATTACCAGGACAGTAGACTTGCTCCCGGGCCCACATATAACCATTACCAGGACAGTAGACTTGCTTCCGGGCCCACATATAACCATTACCAGGACAGTACACTTGCTCCTGGGCCCACATATAACCATTACCAGGACAATAGACTTGCTCTCGGACCCACATATAACCATTACCGGGACAGTAGACTTGCTCCCGGGCCCACATATAACCATTACCAGGACAGTAGACTTGCTCCCGGGTACACATATAACCATTACCGGGACAGTAGACTTGCTCCAGCTCCATCAATTAACCTTCACCTGGACAGTAGACTTGCTCCCGGGCCCACATATAACCATTATCAGGACAGTAGACTTGCTCTCGGGCCCACATATAACCATTACCAGGACAAATAGACTTGCTCCCCCGCCCACTTATAACCATTACCAGGACAGTGGACTTGCTCCCGGGCCCACATATTACCATTACCAGGACAATAGACTTGCTCCCGGGCCCACATATAACCATTACCAGGACAGTAAACTTGCTCCCGGGCCCACATATAACCATTACCAGGACAGTAAACTTGCTCCCGGACCCACATATGACCATTACCAGGACAATGGACTTGCTTCCGGGCGCACATATAACCATTACCAGGACAGTAGATTTGTTCCACCTCCATCAGTTAATATCCACCTGGACAGTGGGCTTGCTCCAGCTCCATCAATCAACCATCACCAGGACAGTAGGCTTGCTTCATACCTTCAAATAACCCTTTCCAGCACAGTAGCCTTGCTACAAGCCCTCGAATAACCATTACCAGGACAGTAGACTTGCTTCAGCTCCATCAATTGACCATCACCAGGACAGTAGACTTGCTTCAGGCCGTCAAATAACCATTTTTAGGACAGTAGACTAGCTTTGGGCCTGCAAATAACCATTACCAGAGCTGTTACAATAGTCTTGTTCCAGGCCGACAAATACCCATGAACAGGACACTAGCCTTGCTCCAGGTCGTCAAATAACCATTACCAAGACAGTAGACTTGCTCCAGACACGCTAATGCCCATCAACAGGATAATAGACTTGCTCCAGACCCCCAAATATCCATTACCAGGACAACATACTAGTCCCAGCTCCATCAATTAAACATTTACAGGACAGCAGACAGCTTCAGGTCATTATTATATAGTCTTGCAATCTGGTCGCATTCGTGAGCTGGTGGAATTGTGGTGGTGGAATGCGGGTTGTATGACCTTTTTGTCCTAGGACCTGGGGTGAACCTTTGACCTTGGACCTTGGGATGGCCCTGGATCCTGTACCTTCAGTGTCACTTAGGACCACGTTGCTTGCTGGCGGAGGCAAAAATGGGACTTGGAAAACAGCCGCATATCTCGTGAAAATGCAGGAAAACGGATTTCAAACTCATCCAATTGGGACAAGGTGGGCCATATCTTGATCAAATATGCTGTGTGTGGTTCGTGTAGCTACGACTGGGGTGTTATTCACGTTATCTGATGACGTCATGGTACGCGTGCGAACTCGAGGCGAAGTGGGCATGTCTGAGTGAGCAAATGCGTGTTTGAAGGATAGATGGACCATCCTGGTTCCAACTGCGTGGTGCAGGGGGTCCTATTGAAGCTCCCGGCCTTGATATGTGACGTCAGTTTTGATGTTATCAGTCGAAGAGAAAGCGCACCCAGATGCGTAAGTGTGGGTTGAGTGACCTTGATTTGACGTGCATACGCTTGGTGTTGGCTGTTGGACATATTGCCTATAGTGTATACAGTATATAGTCAATCCAGATCAAGCAACCTTAATCAATGTGATGTTACAGGTTACGTGTGTGCGCATGTGTCCTCAAGGAAGAGTAGAGAAAGCACAGTCGACCCGATGCGCACTTCGATGGATGAAACTTACAGTACTATTCACTGACCTGTATAGGTGGGCATGGTTCTATTGGAGGTCTTCGAGGCAGCGTCGCTCGGATGCAGAAACCAATGAGTAACCTGCGCATGCGCAACCGAAAAAGGAACGTTCTACCGATAACGACAAAGGTGAGAGACACCGGGGTCTCAACCAACGAGACTTCTGGACTAAGGTATTGTGTGTTAGGTTAGGGCGTGATGGGTCTGTCTTCTCTGGTAGTGTTACCTCCACTGTAGGGTACGGGGTACAAAGAGAGTGAAGAGTGAGCGAGTGAGTGAAGAACGAGTGAGTGAAGAACCATTGAGTGAGGAACGGGTGAATGAGTGAAGAATAAACCACAGGAGTCAATCTGTTTCCATCCAAAGTTGACTCGAGATGAACATATTCTGCACACAAGGATCGATGGACGGGAAGGCCGGATTCAGTGCTAATCAATATCGGCTATGTAGCGGGGAACGACAGGCACATCTGTTGCTATATGATATAAATGACAAACTGAATGATAATTCAGGTTTAAAATACTTCTAAACACCTGACGAGCACCACTTACAGTAACTTAATTTGTATAATAACCAATAAACATTGTTATGTTCTACACATTTTTTTTCAGCTGGACCGTTGCATTATAAATACACGAATTGGATATTTTCTCCAACGTTAGTCAGCTCAACACTACCGGCATCATGAGAAGTTTCACAATAATACTGCTGGTGGCCTGTGCGCTAGGTGAGTACACTGTCTATGTCCATGACTCTATTGTCTTGAACGAGGTTTGTTTTCGTGAATCATCCGGTTTCACACACCATTTAGGTTCTCGAGGCAATACTAATGCAGGTCTGCTGAATATTCAAATACAATGGTTTTACAACACTTTTTAAGTTTGTCAATTTTCCCACAATATTTCACTTTCGCAGAAGAAAATCTTCAAAATTCCATTTCGGTATTATTTAAGAACTACCAGGAATACCCTTTTTTGTTATTACTTTCAAAACATAAAATTTTGATGAACAATTCACGCTTATTAACTATGGGCACTATGTGATATACGAAGATATAATTTTGTAACGAAATTTGATATCAATTAAATTATTTCACACGGAAGACCAGAAGAGCTCATTATATCTCGCTATGAAACCCTTTAGAAGGTATTTTTCGTCAGCTTAACTCACCGAATTGAACTGTAAATTAATCTCTAAAGGAAACGTCAACTTCCGTTGAAATTGTTTCACAGCGACACGTGAATCATATACAACAGTATCGAACACAGAACACCAGGTTTTATATAGAGCAAAATACAAGCGTCTAGTCCGTCATTCGTTATTCAGCCGTCGTCCATTAAAGAATTTCTGCGTCCATAATTCAAAGACCTAATTCATGTGATAACATAAGCACCAAATTAAAGGATAAATCATAGTATACATAAAATAGGCTAATTTCATGCAAGACAAAAGCGGTCAACAGTTTTCAATGATGCCAGCAAGACATCATGATGTTCCAAAAATATCAAATTCGTATCGCTGATCAGTATTCTTAATCCATATGATATACGTTGTAAAGTCGTTATCTAAAGTATGATGTTTCTCAGTCAGGCTTTGTTTGTGACTATTCATATGAATACTATGAGGATCTTGAAATACGTAGGTTCATATGGCCCTGGCCAAGGGGTAAGCGAAACTGAACACAAGTTACGAAACGTACCGCCATAGATCTTGCTACACTACGCCCGTAGTTTGCTATCAGCATGCGCTATGTATCGCCAAATTTGAGAAAATTGGAGTGGAAGCGCTTGATGATACAACCCTGTTTTACAACTTTCTGCAATAATATTTTGTGACGCCGATTAAAATCGTCACACTTAAGGACATAAAAGATGTAAAAATAAAAACAGGAAATGGAAAGACATGACAAAGTAGAAAGTGAAGCTATGGGATAGTTCTTTATGCAGTCTCATACATTATATCGTCCTTTTTCTTGCTAGATCCAGACGTCGCATCTTAACTACTGATTATGTTCAAACCTTTTGGTGTTTTCTCCCGCTTTTCTGTTCGTTTAAGCGTTTCTCGCAAATATGTATATGTCACTTCTGTGTATATTTCCTCCATAAGTTGGACAGCTTAACAAGTTGACGTTTTCTCTGATGATTCTGAAGGCTCCTAAGATTACAATTGTTGCTATGGTTCACGGCATCCAAGGCATAGGACAGCGGGATTCAATAATTTTCTATAATGCCCTCCAGAGCCATTAACAAAAAGGCGCTAGGTATATTTGAACAGCCATATCACTCCTATTTATTGACCAGTCTGTCCAAAATAATGTTTTGTTCAGAATGATTGACAGTGGCATATGTGTGTTCTTGTATCTCATCTATATGTCTTCATTTGAGGGTAATAAATGCCAACTTAAAAATGTCTCAGAGAAATTCATGTTATCCAACATATTCAGTGAGCTTTTATCCTCGATATTGGCTACGGCATTCCAGCCGTACGGTATCACTTGGGAGAACTACTCATAAGTCAAATGCACAGAGTACCCCTCCGCCCGAAGAAAGGGGTTCTAGTATATGTAATTGAGAAGTCATATCTTCTTTAAATACGGTGCAATTTAAACTCTATTATATGTTGTATATTACTAAGCACTATTAACAAAATCAGTACTGTTTTTAAATTTCACGCGACGGCCTCGCTTGGGCCGTATCGATGTAGAATAAATTCTTTCTTTAAATTTCTTTTAATCGGTTCAATGTTGACACCTTAGCGTATATTGCTTAGCATTAATATCTACTATTCACTAAAGAGGTCCACTGCGCTGTCGTATTTCAACAGTATGATGACACACGGGGCTGTGCTCAATTTCCCACTGACATTAATTACCTCCTCATAAAAAGTAGTATGGGGGAAATCAAAGCAGCGGTATAACAGTTATGATCAGGTGAACTCACCAGTCGAACAATAGTAATAGCTGCAAAGCAACTGCACCCAAAACAATCACTGATATTTGTCTAAGCTGCTCCGTAGTTGGTCTCCAGTTTCCAGTTGTTATCAGCGATAAAGCAGCGACTCAAATAATTTGTTTAGCAGCAGCAACCGCTGGCATAGGCTAGTCCTTCCTTTTCTATGAATGGACCGTTTTATTTCGATATTTAATATCTTGTTCAATGTTAACATGAATGCTAGTTGTGTCTAACTTGTCTCCAGTTGTGTCAAATGGAGACCGTAACCAAATGCCTACTAACGAATAAAGTGTTATTAGACAGAAATTCAGGCTGAACATTGAGAGAGCTACTTCATGTATCCTACTTGAACAGTAATCATGTTTTAGTATTACTAGAAATACATAATACCTGATACATAGTAAATACAATTTTCTGATTTTACGAAACAACCGCGTAACAGGGGAATGCGAGCATTTTCAGATCCTAGTTCCGCATTTGAGACCGTTTCAAGTAATTCGATATAGTTCTCGAAGATTGGTGGTTAATTTAAAAAATTGCGAAGAGTGAAATCGATCTTCACTATACATAGTTTATTGATCAGGCATTTTCACACTATGTTTACATGAGCAGGCAGAGGGTTCTGGATCAATTAAAATATTATACACCCAGCTTTCTCGCAACTGTACCACCAGTTTAGGCTTGGACAAGTATGTCATTTGCAAATTATAAGTGTTAGAATCCCCTGTGGTCAGTACAAGTGATGACCTGAATATGGCAGGGAGGAAAAACATTTCTATCTAGTTTTCCTTCGTTTCGTTGCATGTTTCGGATCATTCAACTAAACTTCATATGTACGCAGTTGTAACATTGCAACTTGTTAACATATAAACTAGTGCTGGGACCGTCTGCTTCCGAAAGTGTTCAAGGCGAAACTTTTTTTTGTTTTTTTTGTTTTTTTTTTGTTTTGATAAGCCCTGGACTGGGCCATTGGGCATTTATTTCCATAATTTGCCACGGTTTTACAATCAACCCATCAAAATGCCCACGTGGCCAAGGGGTTAGGGGTTGGTGGAAAACGGACTAAACAATAAAGAAATAAAGTACATATATTGTACCTCCTTCTGGCACGTGTTCTCACAATAAGACGTGATATATATATGTACATGTATGAGAAAAAGAACAAAGAAACAAAAACATCCTATGTCAATGTCAGCATAATATACAACAACTTCCAGTTTTCAAATTCCTCCAAAAAGCTAAATTATATTGGAATATCTTCAACATTTATATATATCCTGAGCATAATATTATCTCTATTCCTTTAACATATTTACCGGACATATACATACATACCCACACATACATACATACACATATGAATCTTTGTATAGTTATTTATTTATATAGTTTTACCACATACAAATGCAGCTCTGCTGTATATCTTCACTTGTGGAGATATATACAGATACACACATATACATAAGTCTATCTATACACACATTTACACCTACACATATGCATATATATACACTACCCTACACATGTATGCTTACACATTTATATACACATATACATATATTTACATTCACACATACACATATAACGTGGTTGAGTCTGAGATACATTTTCTGTTGTCCTGTGCGAAATATTCGGCAAGTCGGAAATGTCTCTTCGACGTGGTAAGATTACACTCACAATCTGTACTGGTGGGCGGCCCTTGTAGTGACGATACATTTGTCAGACTGATGGCGTCTGACAACCCACACATTGTAAACGCATTGGGCAAGTTTGCTTGGGAAAATCTCCCCACATCTGACTGAGAGGGTACATGTAACTGTCCTCTATTAGTGTGTGTTATTATTTTAACTGTATTTTGTCTTGTTTATTCTCTGTCTGTATATAGATTAGCGTGCCCTTAAGGCCTATAATTTAGCATTGTACATGTATAGCCATGTATGTTTGTGTTTGTATTGCCTTTAGCCCTCGTGGCATAAGTGTGCAAATAAATCTATCTGTATATTAGTTGAAATAAGAAACTGTATAAAGCGAGCGCCTAATAATACCGTTCTCCGACAAAAGTAAATATTTCGCATTCGTTAGATCAGGGCTATCGTATATGCGCCAAGGGCGAGATAGGGGTGCTGGGGCGGGGGGGGGGGGGGCAAGAAAAAAGAACAAACAAACAAGACAAGAAAAAAATAAAATAATTGGAAGTTACATATTTCTAATCAAGAAACAACCTGTGTTGTATTTTTTTTTTCTTTGATAGCGATACCAACCACTTACATTTTTTTCCTCAATCGACTGAGTTTGCCAGGGGGCCCCACCAGGGGGCGAAACTTGATTTGAGCAAAAGCTCAGGATTAGAATAATGAGTTTTTAGATTACTCTATGACTGGGATTTTACAATTATGCGCTTATATCTACACAAATTCAAATGTATCCAAAATTATGTGTCTTTACGGGATTCGTAAAAGCTAAAATATGGAATAGCGCCATCCAGGAATATGTCATTTTTTGGGGAAGGATATGTACCAGAAAAATTTAAATGACCGCCGATCACATCCAAAACATCTTAAAAGATCCACAATTCCACTATTTTTATTTGAATCATTTCGTTTCGTGAGACAAACTATGCAATTGTAACACAAAGCTGTGGTAATTCTTATATGTCATCGTTTTACACAATAGCGATACGTTTGTGATTGCAGAAGAGAGTAGTTTTGTAAGTTTAACTTTGGACAAAACCCCTGGTGACGTTACGCAGATAAATAGTATGGACATTATATACCAAGTATACTAATTTAAGTCGTACGACGTCGCGCATCACAGGTTAGTTTCTCTGGGTATTCTTGCATTTACCAGGTTACCCCATGTTGAGGCGTTTACTCCATCCGACGTCCACGATGCTCATCCATTAACATCGGATGAGTTGTTTGGGCTGATCTGTCATCACAGCTCCCGAGCTAGCGTATCTAATTCCGCTTAAGCCGGTGCTAGGGGCCGTGTGGATAGTTTATAGTCTCCACATGAACAGTTGCAATAAAAGCGCGGCTGAGATACTAAGGCTACGTCCGAGAATCCACCGTATTCTCCGGTCTGAATTTCAGGTGCTGAGGGATACTTTCCTGTAGTGTCATCTGGTTGCTTTTGTCGTAAATTTTTCCCACATCTTGCATAGCGCTCCAATTATAATTTATACCGCTCCTGCTAGACATAACATACAAAATTTGAGCGACATATAGGACATGGGAAAACCTTACGACGTCTGATGACTAAAACGCAAATATATGACTCTACAGGATAGCTTCCCTTGGTACCTCACATTCAGACCCGAGAATACGGAGGATTCTCGGACTTAGCCTTAGTATCTCAGCCGCGCTCTTATTGCAGCTGTTCGTCACTGACGGAAAGATTGGGTCAAATTGACCAGATATCTTTGGATATAGACATGGCGGACCCAAAATTTTGGGGTAAAATTCCATTTTTGTAATTTGTGGGGAAGAAAACAACACTACAAATGAGATATGAATTATGTAATCACTGATCTGGAATTTCTGCAGCCAGAATGAGCATGAATGTATACTTGTTGAAGCCGGATTTGTACCAGAAAAATTGAAATGACGCCGATCACAACCAAAACATCACATCTTAAAGGATCCACAATTCCACTATTTTTATTTGAATCATTTCGTTTCTTGCGACAAGCTATGCAATTGTAGCACAAAGACAGCAGCTGTGGTACTTCTTATATGTCATCGTTGTACACAATAGCGTCACGTCTGTGATTGCAGAAGAGAGTAGTTTTGTAAGTTTAACTTTGGACAAAGCCCCTGGTGACGTTACGCAGGTAAACAGTATGGAGATTATAATTTATATCGCTCCTGCTAGATGTAATATACAAAATTTGAGCGATATACAAGAGATGGGAGAAATTTACGACGTCTGGTGACTAAAAAGCAACCATATGACTCTACAGGATAGCTTCCCTCGGTACTTCACATTCAGA
Organism: Hanleya hanleyi; assembly: GCA_036873755.1. NCBI lineage: Eukaryota > Metazoa > Mollusca > Polyplacophora > Lepidopleurida > Hanleyidae > Hanleya > Hanleya hanleyi. The sequence goes on along the minus strand of JAVTVY010011848.1, from coordinate 7,708 downwards.
CCCGAGAATACGGCAGATTCTCGGACGTAGCCTTAGTATCCCAGCCGCGCTCTTATTGCAGCTGTTCATCACTGTCGGAAGGATTGGGTCAAATTGACCAGATATTTTGGGGTATAGACGTGACGGACCCAAATTCCATTTCGACCCAAACTATTTTGGGGTCACGACTGCACCCAAAAATTCTCTCAGCGATGTGGAGACTATGAAGTATCCACACGGTCCCTACCATCGGTTTAAGCGGAATTAGATACGGTAGTTCGTATTCGGCAATAAAGTTACGACAATATTGGCACAGATTGCATCGTTATTGAGACCGAAATGGTCATTTGAGATGACATACCCCTTTTCGGCAGAGAGCGTGTATGATCTCCAGGCGACTTATAAAGCTTCAGAAACATCTGATCTTACTAATAATTCTCCCTTCAAGTGCACTCCAAGCACGTTAGTTCAAACGATCGGTGCTCAGAGTACCGATCGTTAGTGTCTGGAATCACGGTCGATCAGTATAAAAGAAGGGGAGAAGAGCTGACATCATCGCAGATTCCACTTTCAAGTGAGTGTTCGGAGTGTATTAAATAATACATCTGATATACTTTCGTTGTATAAATGTTCAAGGTAAATAATGTGCAGTTCATTTAATAATCCCGTCTTTCTAAGCACTTTTGGCTGAGTTAAACATGTGCACTTATTTTGTGGACAGCCGAAGAGCGCTGGCGAATTGATGTTTCACCAGCTCATAGATAAAGCGGTCCCAAATAGTAGTGTCAGTTGCTTTAAGGCAAGGGAGACTACTCTAAGTAAGCATCTCTCTGAAATATATCTGCTGTCGAACCGCTCGTCGCCGATGTTTCAAGACAGAGGAGATTAATGCAAAGGATGGGAAATGCATCGCCCATGGAGGTTGACCTTGGCGAACTACTTTCATTCAACAGACATATTGGAAAAGAGGAACACCGGAAGTCTGTACGATTATGGCCTGTACAATGCTTCTCTCATATGATGTCATTGTTGAACTTATATTTTCTTTTTCTGATAATTTGTACAGCGAGGTTATAGCAAGGTAATATTGTCAGCTTTCCGGGTTTCACTACCTGATCCTCGAAGTTCTATAGTTTCGCCAGTCTAGCTCGCGAAGTTTAAACAAAGGTACGATAACCTTCTAGGGGCATTCGGCAACAGTTGAGAATCTTCACTGTCAAAATCAGAACATATAGCAAATCGTTGATTCTCTCATATCCCTATCTGTTAATTTAATGTTTCTGATACATTTTCAAACATTTGGTTATATCATATTTGGAAGGTTCATCTAGTCACACCGAGTGTATATCTCGGGGATTTGGCTGTTCATAATTCAGATCGTACACATATCATGCCCTAGGTTGAACCGCTAAAAAAGAACCCGCAGTGATACCGGTGCTATAGGGGATGGCTATTCTAAAGCTTAATTCACATGTTCATATCGCATATCTTGAATGGCAAGTGTCTAGTTCGTCATCCATAAATCAGTCGTCGTCCATTAAAGAACATCAGCGTCGATAATCCAAAAACTTATTCCGTATTCCATATAACAACATAAGCACCAAATTTAAAAAGAAAATCATAAACAAAGGCTAGTTTCCTGCAAGAGAGAAGCGGTCAACAGTTTTCAAAGATGCCGGCAAGACATCATGATGTTCCAAAAATAGCAAATCCGTATCGCTGTATCTTAATCCATATGATATTGGTTGTAAAATCGTCTTCCGGAGAATGATGTATCTCAGGTACGCTTCGATTGTGACTGTTCATATGAACAGCATGAGGGTCTTGAAGTACATGGGTTCATACGACCCCTAGCCCCGGAAGTTTCAGCAATTGATATTTGGCTACCTACATGTTGTGAAATATCGATTCTGGGCCACCATATAAATACATAAAAGATATGTAAGATGTCGATTCTTGACCACCATATAAAAGTATAAATCTGACTTTTCATTTACCAATTTTATATAGATATGTGATGTGTTTTGACAAAGCTATTTCCGAAATACTATTCCATGACCCTTCAGGTCGGTTATTGTAAACACAATTATTTGTGAGAATCAGTTATGTAAGTTCAAATTTATACAGATAACATGGTAACTGCTTATGTAAGGGTAATGAGTTAACCTTCGTTAACCTTGGTTTTGACGAATGAATTTATGTAATGCGACAGGTTTGCGATCTGTCTGTCATAATTGTACTGAATTTGTAAGGACATTTATGTCGGGTTAAATTGACATTGTACGTCTAGCATTGTATATAACGGAATGAACGGCATATATAGTCAGACTGGTAACATCAGGTCTCCCTGATGGCTAAACGATCAGGTCTCATAGAGGCTCATGCCTCCGATAATAGTTGTTGCTATCTCCAGTTCCGAAGTGTCTGTTTACAGAATTGTCTGATGTTGATGAAGTTGTGCTAGTCCGCCTGCCAAATGATGCCGGTCATTCCTAAGTTAGGTGGAATGAATTTACAATAAATCGGCTTAATATTCAACAGACATTGAACTTCGTTTTCGTTGTATCCTCTCTCATTTAAAGAGGTTGTCAAGACTTCGAGAAATCTCAGAAGCCGGACCTTGGAAACTATTATTGTTTAGGTTTTATGAAGACCATCCCTGTGTCTTGAGACGACTTCGCGTTACAACATCTTAAAGATCACACGCGCACAAGCCCTGTCGTCTTAAAGACCTCACATTTCATAATGTGTCTTGGAGAGTGAACTTGATATATGATCTATAGGATATAGTTGCAATATCTTATATGGATTGCTGATATAATTAAATAATCGACATCTTGATATTTGATATCTCAGAAATTGACCCGTTATTTTTGATCCTTTATTGCCTACTTCATGGGTATTGAAATGTTGATATAACATCTTGGAGACTGATTTGATGACATGAAATCTCGGAGATTGAACTGTCGATAGGACGTCTTGGAGGTAAAAACATTTTGGGAAAGGTATTGCGCAACTATTTCTAAAAACTCTGGCGTTGAATGTATGTGGATATTGAAAAATATTGAAAATGTCTTACGGAAGAACTTGATGCTAAAGGTCACATACCGTATAGACATGTATCCACATGGGATTTTTCGACTCTCTATACTACAATCCCTCATCAGGACCTTATTGACCGTCTAAGTTCATTAATAGTATCTGTGTTCAAGAAAACTGATCGTAGTTATATTAATGTCGGATGCCATAAAGCATTCTTTAGCTCTACTACATACAGGAGATATCATTCATGGGATGTTTCTTTGTTTATAGAGTTGCTTGAATTTCTCATTAATAATATCTATGTGAAATTTGGCAACACAAGATATCAGCAGCATATAGGTATTCCAATTGGTACTAATTGTGCACCCCTGTTGGCTGACCTATATCTGTTCTCTTATGAATATGACTATATGCAGGCGCTTTCAAAAACCGATCCATTCAAAGCCTGTTCCTTCTCGCTGTGGATAATCGCTATATAAATGACGCAGTGAAGGATATATATCCACCTTCACTGGATTTGAAGGAAACTACAGATAGCCCTACAGGCACATTATATTTAGACCTATATCTCTATAAAAATGAAGCGGGCCTTCTCTCTCGTCGACTGTATGACAAAAGAGATGATTACAATTTCGACATCGTTAACTATCCCTTTCTGGACAGTAATATTCCAGTGGGACCTGCTTATGGCGTATACATATCACGCCTAGTAGCATTTGTTAGATCCTGTGTTAAATGTGACGATTTTAATCAACGTCACAAAACATTGTTGCAGAAACTTATAAACAGGGCTACACCACCAAGCGCCTCCACTCAAAGTTTCTCAAATTTGGCGATACATATCGCATGCTGATAGCAAAATACGAGCGTAGCGTGCAAGATCTATGGCGTTATGTCTCGTAACTTGTGTCTAATTCCGCTTAACCCGGGGCTAGGGGCCGTATGAGCCCCAGTATTTCAAGACCCTCATGGTACTCATATGAACAAGCACAATCAAAGCGTGACTGAGATACATCATTCTTTAGATGACGACTTTACAACGAATTGTGGATTAAGAATACTGATCAGCGTTACGGATTTGATATTTTTGGAACATCATGATGTCTTGCCGGCATCATTGAAAACTGTTGACCGCTTCTCTCTTACAGGAAACAAGCCTATGTTTATGTATACATCATTGTCTTTTTGAATTTGGTGCTTATACTGTTATATGGAATATGAAATAGGTCTTTGGATTATGGACGCGGATATTCTCTAATGGACGACGGCTGAATTATGATGACGGACCAGACGCTTGCAATTAAACTGTTGTGGCATATGTTCATCCTCCTCGACTCCGTACCTGTAATCGATGCTTGGACCGTTCATTATTTACTTTTAACGTTATCTCTACGCGACTGGTTTCCTCTCGTTTTATTTATTCCAGGATCAGCTGTGGGTCTTATCTCCGATTGCAATTTGCAGTGCATCTCGCAGTATGACCCCGTAAGTATTATAGCTAGTGCTTGAGTTGAAGTGAAGAGGACCTTGTTTTTTATGTTGACTACAAAGGATTTTCAGTTAATTTTATTTTCAGTTTTATGTCTCCACTTTATATTTCAACTTGCCAACCTGAACGATTTTCCATTTGGACGGACAACAACATTGTTTCGACAGAACCACACCAAAACATAAGAGTTTGTTTCAGTCCCATCTGGCTGTGAGCCAACATTTTAATCTCAAAATGCATAGGAATGTATATATTTTTTTCTGATGAAAACGTTTGATTTTATCCAAGTCAGGAATATGTATCTGCTTCCCATTACATATATTTTGAAAGTTTAAATTCATTTCAAAATCTGCTGTATATCAACCCTATCATTCGTGTTATAGGATAGGTGCTCCCGAATAATTGCTAGAATAGGTGCTATACGCTACATTATCTACCCTTGACGGAACGGATGGATTTTTCTCGAAGAATGATGCCAAATTTCTTACAAAATTGGTTTGAATTTGAAAAAAGATATGACCAAAACTCGGGCGGTGTGTGCCTTGATTTAAGCCTGCAGGCAAGCAATGCTACACTGAATGACATGCTTGGTTGCCTGATTCTTCGACCTAAACATTAATTCAAATATCAATTAGATATGTTGATCCAACTCTACCCCCAAATTGCAAACAACCATCGATTTTCCTACTTGAGAGTAGTAATCAGTCTTTCTGGTAAGTTTTCCATCGTATACGCTTGAAATCTGATCAATTTAATGGCTGGTACCTGGGAGATACATCGCAAGAACATGTGCTGATTTTAGTTCAGAATTAACATAATACACATGAAACATATTTATTTAAATCTCTTCAGAAGATATTTGGAGATGATCCCTCACCCTACTTCGTAGGTCCCTGTGACGTTAGTAACACTACTCATGTTGAGACACATTGAATTTTTATTGCTTGTCAAGTACTCTACAAACATAAAAAGGTATCTAATTCGGAAAAGATTGTTAAAAGCTTCAAAAAACACATGTTTCAGCATTTTCAATATCAAATCCTTAGGAATGTATTATGGTATAGAGTGTACCGTATCATTCTTCTTCCATTGTCACCAAGTTATTTAAAAATTGTCTGTTTTACTGGATTTTAAAATAAGACGATGTGGAAAATTAAATTCTGAAACCCCTCTTTATAAAGTGGGAATCCTTCTGGCCTCTACGTTGTGCAGTGTAATTGGGGTTTGCCGAAACATTACAGCAGCCAATAGAATGTTAATGGAACTGAAAGTTTCGGTTGCAGAATAAAATTGTTACGGTTTCATTTTGGCAAATTCTGTGTGAATGATCTAGTTATATATTATCATCACAGGTGTCAAATCCGAGGCTCTCATTTGCAAATTGTCCAGTAATGAGTGAGTCAGTCAGTCCATCCGAATCCTTTCTCCGGCAAAATAAGGAGAACCGTTGACATTAAAACCTTGATTTTTGGCATGAATGTGCCTACTTTTGATGAAAATTTGACCTACTTAGGTGACCTATAAACGTCGAAATTGGCAAAAACACATGTCCTAATGCCTCCTAATTACAACACATATAAGGGAATGGAAATTTAATGCCACCGTTTCCATGGAAATGCGCTTAATTAGGTCAATGTCAGCGTGAACTGACCTAATTGGGTCAAGGTCAATGTGACCTACTTTTTGACCCAATTTCTAACCTAATTAGGTGACCCAGAAACCTCGGAATTGGCAAAAACATGTCTCAATGCCTCCAACGACCATCGAAAGGGTCAGTCTTAGGTCAAGGTACACACTTAAATCATATCAAACCGTTAGTCACACTGCCATGTCTTCATAATATATTGAAATAACACTGAATGTTGTGAGATTGGCCAAAAACTAAAGAAGTTATTCTGGTATGACAGCTTATACCCCTTACGCCCCCTCCCCCCCCCCCCGGGGGCCCTACAGTCACGCACTCCCCTCAAACGTGATGGACTTACTTTTTGAGCATTCAGAGTAGAAAGTGTAGGAATACCCTTATAGGGATCCAACGGCGTGTTCAGCCATAATCAGTACAAATGAATTTCCTTTCGTAGTCGAGCATGTCTACTGTGTAGACCTCATTATATATGCAGTTAACTTACTAATATTTATCAACAGGTTATATTTGCCCTCCAATGTAATAATTGCACTTGTTACAGGTTTGTGGAACCGACGGCATAACATACAGTAATGAGTGCATGCTGAGGCTATGGAACTGCAGGTAAGATACTCATTTTTCATAAGACGACTCTTTGAATTTGGAATAGCTTGTTTATATAGTTTTCTACGATTTCACTATGTTAATCTGTAGTACTTCTGGGAAAACTGGGTTCGCTAACAAATTGGATGCCTTCCACTGCTGCTAAGAGCCCACAATTTAGACGTACATCAGACGTAGATACAAGAAGTGACCTAGATGGATGAGTTGACCTAGGCACATGAGGTGACCTACACACATAAGGTGACCTAGATACATGAGTGAGTCTAGATGTACGAGTTAACCCAGATACACGAGGTGACCTCTTCGATCTTAGAAGTCTCCATCGAAAGATTATTCTGTATCTACATGCAAATACGGCATTTATTCACTTCCATCAATTTCCACGCTGTGTGAAATCACTGACAGACAACACACATCTCTTTAACCGCCGTGTTGTTCACACAGATTTCTTCACTCCACCCATTAGGTCACAAACCACCATTGATTTTTTTGGGGGGACCAAGATGTAATAAATGACTTTCGGACATTATACCTGACTGAGCAAGAAGTGTCTTGTAAATATATGTAGGTTTATTGTTTCGATGGGAAATTTAAGTCGTACGACGTCGGACATTACAAGCTAGTTTTTCTAGGTTTCTTGCAATCTCACGTTCGGCTATTTCCGTATTGGCGGAAAGAGCCTCTCACATAGAACGCACAAATCCCCACCGGCGGGGAGCGTATGACGATCACGCAGTGAACCGGCTACGAAATAGTGCCTTTGATAATCAAGAGATCCGGGCGCATTTTATTGTGAAATTCAGTTAATTTTAAAAGTGAACGTAAAGGCTGAGGCAACATGCACTCTGTGGGAAAGAACTACAATGAAAGTATCAAACAGCAGCAACAAATATTTTTGGGGATTTTTTTGCATCGAGTAGGAACGAAATTATCTCTGTTGTATTATTGTT
>JAVTVY010011846.1:0-50409 GCA_036873755.1 Hanleya hanleyi | reverse complement strand
ATTATGAGCCTAGAACAAGAAATTTTGAAATTTACATTCCAATCTCTTTTTAACTTGCATTATATCAATGACAGAGTAGATGATAATATACAACTAATGATTTCAAAATATGCACCAAACAAAGGTATTTTCATGCCAAATGTTTATGACCTATGATATTTGATATTTTGGGTCAAATTTGAATGTAAGTTTGAGAAGGCCCCTCTGAACAGCAAGAGTTTATTCTGGAGAACTAAAATATAATCACAATGTATTGTTTATGCAGTATTAGGTGCCTGTCATGCATCATTGATTTTTGCTTAGATCTTTATTGGTAAAAAATTTTGTCATTTCAACTGCTTGATCTGCATGTCACACACGTGACGAAAATGCATGTTACTTTGTGTAAACACATTAGTTTATCAGAGAAATTGAAAATATTCAAGTTTATAAATTACCATGTTGGAGAGAAGGTACATGTTAAAAAAAACCTATGAAATCTTCTAATGCAAATAATTAAAAGAACCAGAAAGAACAGTCACACACGTGACGTCACGTGTGTGACAGAGTAGCGTCACGTGTGTGACGGCAATTCTCCTGGCATGCCCGAGCTACTGCTGTAAAATTTTCATTTGCATCACTATGTTGAAGTCGTATCATCTTCACTGGGCAAGTCTTGACCTGGCTTTGCACTTGCATCAGTGCTCTGACTCATGCCAGATTGCAACATTGTTTCAGTTTTGCCTGGAATGGAACAGGCCAGTCTTCATGAAACATTTCCACTGTACATGTATGTGCATTAAAGGCATATACGTGCCAATATTTCTGTCATTTTCTCATCTGCTTTTCTGAGTGTAGCACATAACACAAGACTACTAGCAGGTACATGTAAGATTTGTCTTTCTTAAACATTGATAAATATGTGCACATCTAGCTATTCCTGAATTGTCCTAGAAGTATAGGGTCTCAATTGCAAATTGTCCGGTAATGAGTCAGTCAATCCATCCGAATCCTTTCTCCGGCAAAATAATAAGAAGCGTTGACATTAGAACCTTGATTTTTGGCATGAACATGCATTAGGGGACTGTTACCAGCAAGTTCTGAGCTGATCCACTTTTGATGAAAATTTGACCTACTTAAGTGACCTATAAACCTCGAAATTGGCAAAAAAAATGACCTTAATTAGGTCAATGTCAGTGAGACCTGTCATAATTGGGCCATGGTCAATGTGACCTACTTTCTGACCCAATTCCTGACCTAATTAGGTGATCTAGAAACCTCAAAATTGAAAAAACATGTCTCATGCCTCCTATGATAGTCAGTCTTAGGTCAATGTACGTGTACACTTAAATCACGTCAAACCCTACTTCGAGGCCCTGTGGCGTTAGTCACACTGCCATGTACATGTAGAAACTTTAAGCTTCATAGACTATAGGGACATCAGAAATTGAGAAATTAGTCTAAAAGTGAAAATCTGAGTTCTGGAATAGAAATTGCATTAATGCAATATTGTATTATTTTTTTCTGGGATTACATGTGATATTTACATGACAATGAACAATTCCCTGGGGAGTTGACGAAGGTTGTTGGGTTGGAGATAGAAGTATCCGTAATGGTTAAGGCTGCATGGAAATCACCGGAAATGGCCCCAAACTCCTGACAAAATATTTTACACTCTTAGCGAGCATGGTGAAGGAAATAGTACCTTCAGTAGTGATAAATTCAAGGGGTCACTTCGCCTTTTCAGATTTAGGTCAGTGAGAATTTATCCATGTGTTTCTCTTTTTCTTTGATAGGCGACATGTATAACACAAGGCTATTCTATGGATAATTTTTTATTGCTGTGGAGCTGATCTTTTGTTGGAGATACTCCCAACATTTTCAAAGATGAATTTGTTTATCATCCCGAGTTTATCATCATAATACAGACTGATTATGGAATACATCGAATAGAACAATATTCACTGTTGACATTTATTAATGATTGCACATGTTTGACATATCGGGTTATACGACACTAAATGAATTGATTTAACCTATAAGAATGATCATGAAATATAACAATATGCCTTTCACATGATGAGATTTATCCTGTATGGGGGCATACATACAGTATGTATACATGCTCGAAGTGGGGGGGGGGGGAGGGGGCGTAACGGAGTGGGGTCAAAACTTCTGATTTTGAGTTGTACATACTTTTCAGATGTCCCCAAGTGTTATACAGTATGACTATCTTACCGATACCGAACAAAGTTTCATTCGCATTACTTAATTCTCCTTCTCTTGTGGTCATGCAGTCAAGTGCGTTTGGCATTCTTTGCTGATTTTTGTTTTCTGTGTGTATGGGGGGGTTGCCCCTGCGTACAGGCCAGGGTAGAATGTTTTGTTATGTTGGGTATTGTCAGAAAAGCTGTTTTGATGATGGTAATAGGTTCTAAGTCACTCATCACCTCATCAAATCTACTATCTTTATAAGTTCAGAGGTCACACACGTGACATTTATTTTGGTCACACACGTGACGACACATTCCTCCCCTCACATTATACAAACCAAAGATATTTTCAAAGACAGTTGGAAACCTGTAAAGAAGAAACCTTGGGCAAACCACCTGTTCTAAATAACTTTTCATAATCCGGATACAATCACAGATTTTTTCAACAAACCACTTCATGTGGAAATTTACTTTTTTTGTGAGTCACACACGTGACGGATCATTGAAACCCATGCTAAGCAAAAGTTTTTACATTAATGTCAGCTTTTGACATATGATAGTTTAGTCCAGCTTCATAGCTTCAATTACATTACAAAGTTAATCCTTGCTGTTTATATTTTTTCTGTGTAGTCAACAGAACATTCCCAAATATGCTTCTGAATGTCACACACCTAATTATAGAATGGCCCAGCTCCTGACCACGAGTCAGGTTGACCCATGGGCGCACTCAACTATCCACAGCTCCTGACCACGAGTCAGAATGACCCATGGACGCACTCAACTATCCAAAGCTCCTGACCACGAGTCAGAATGACCCATGGACGCACTCAACTATCCACAGCTCCTGACCACGAGTCAGAATGACCCATGGACGCACTCAACTATCCACAGCTCAGAACCACGAGTCAGAATGACCCATGGACGCACTCCACTATCCACAGCTCCTGACCACGAGTCAGAATCTCCATGTCCAAAAATCTCATTTTGCCAAATTTTAACTGTCAACTTTCTATTTTATCCCATCTCTCCCATGTTAAATTGGAAAATTCTGCCTGTTCAAGTGTGATACATCCCTGTCTAGTGGACAGGTGGATGGCTGCCGCTAACATCATACTCATGACATTAACTAATCCATGCTCCAGTAATAACTATATATGCTAGATTCACCTCGGTACAATATAATTTCCCCAATACTTCTTAGGATTTCTTCGGGGTGAGTGTCATCACTATATAGCAGAAATATTGCTGAACATGATGTTAAACCTTAATTTTCTCTATCTTTTCCTTAGAGGTGAGTGATGTCATTACAGGATTCCTACCCTTTGTGAAAGACAAAATTCCAGGACTTTTCCAGGTCCATACAACATTTTTCCAGGACCTTTAACTGAAGTTTGCTGGACATTTTTTAACACCTTTTACCATGTTTCATTCGGTAAATTCAACAATGTACATTACAATGAAATGAATATCATTGTATTTCAACTATCATGTTTCATACAGATCTGACTGGATCGAAGAATAAATTCAGTTTGTCAGAAAAAAATTCAATTAATTGTGGCAGATATTTTTTGGGGGGGGGGAGGGAGAGGACAATTAAATTCAAGGACTTTTCCAGGAATCTTTACAGATATTGTCAGAATTCAAGGATTTCCAGGTCCTGGAATTTATTTTCTCAGAATTCAAGGAAATCCACCACCCGTATGAACCCTGATTGTAGCATAGAGTGTGCATGGATACTACATGTATCTCTATGTCTAGACAGAAGAATGGAGGGGCTATAAAAGAAAGTATACGCACTGATCGGCGAGCAGTTGATGAGAAGATTTCAGACAGAGAACATGATCACTCTAAATGAATATTATGTTTATATATCATGAATATTGTAAATAAGACATAATTGGACATGGATGAAGACTGAAGGTGCAGGGACAGTGATCAGTGTGAGGTAGCATTGTCTTAGTCTTAGATACATGGATGAAGACTGAAGGTGCAGGGACAGTGATCAGTGTGAGGTAGCATTGCCTTAGTCTTAGATACATGGATGAAGACTCAAGGTGCAGGGACAGTGATCAGTGTGAGGTAGCATTGCCTAGTCTAGATACATGGATGAAGACTGAAGGCAGGGACAGTGATCAGTGTGAGGTAGCATTGTCTTAGTCTTAGATACATGGATGAAGACTCAAGGTGCAGGGACAGTGATCAGGTGTGAGGTAGCATTGTCTTAGCCCTTATTATGGATGAAGACTGAAGGTGTAGGACAGTGATCAGTGTGAGGTAGCATTGTCTTAGTCTTAGATATGATGGATGAAGACTGAAGGTAGGGACAGGATCAGTGTGAGGTAGCATTGCCTAGTCTTAGATACATGGATGAAGACTCAAGGTGTAGGACAGTGATCAGTGTGGAGGTAGCATTGCTCAGTCTTAGATACATGGATGAAGACTGAAGGTGCAGGGACAGTGATCAGTGTGAGGTAGCATTGTCTTAGTCTTAGATACATGGATGAAGACTGAAGGTGCAGGGACAGGATCAGTGTGGAGGCAGCATTGCCTTAGTCTTAGATACATGGATGAAGACTCAAGTGCAGGGACAGTGATCAGTGTGAGGTAGCATTGTCTTAGTCTTAGATACATGGATGAAGACTCAAGGTGCAGGGACAGTGATCAGTGTGAGGTAGCATTGTCTTAGTCTTAGATACATGGATGAAGACTGAAGGTGCAGGGACAGTGATCAGTGTGAGGTAGCATTGTCTTAGTCTTAGATACATGGATGAAGACTGAAGGTGCAGGGACAGTGATCAGTGTGAGGTAGCATTGTCTTAGTCTTAGATACATGGATGAAGACTGAAGGTGCAGGGACAGTGATCAGTGTGAGGTAGCATTGCCTTAGTCTTAGATACATGGATGAAGACTCAAGGTGCAGGGACAGTGATCAGTGTGAGGTAGCATTGTCTTAGTCTTAGATACATGGATGAAGACTGAAGGTGCAGGGACAGTGATCAGTGTGAGGTAGCATTGTCTTAGTCTTAGATACATGGATGAAGACTCAAGGTGCAGGGACAGTGATCAGTGTGAGGTAGCATTGCCTTAGTCTTAGATACATGGATGAAGACTCAAGGTGCAGGGACAGTGATCAGTGTGAGGTAGCATTGCCTTAGTCTTAGATACATGGATGAAGACTCAAGGTGCAGGGACAGTGATCAGTGTGAGGTAGCATTGCCTTAGTCTTAGATACATGGATGAAGACTGAAGGTGCAGGGACAGTGATCAGTGTGAGGTAGCATTGCCTTAGTCTTAGATACATGGATGAAGACTCAAGGTGCAGGGACAGTGATCAGTGTGAGGTAGCATTGCCTTAGTCTTAGATACATGGATGAAGACTCAAGGTGCAGGGACAGTGATCAGTGTGAGGTAGCATTGCCTTAGTCTTAGATACATGGATGAAGACTGAAGGTGCAGGGACAGTGATCAGTGTGAGGTAGCATTGCCTTAGTCTTAGATACATGGATGAAGACTCAAGGTGCAGGGACAGTGATCAGTGTGAGGTAGCATTGCCTTAGTCTTAGATACATGGATGAAGACTCAAGGTGCAGGGACAGTGATCAGTGTGAGGTAGCATTGCCTTAGTCTTAGATACATGGATGAAGACTCAAGGTGCAGGGACAGTGATCAGTGTGAGGTAGCATTGCCTTAGTCTTAGATACATGGATGAAGACTCAAGGTGCAGGGACAGTGATCAGTGTGAGGTAGCATTGCCTTAGTCTTAGATACATGGATGAAGACTCAAGGTGCAGGGACAGTGATCAGTGTGAGGTAGCATTGCCTTAGTCTTAGATACATGGATGAAGACTGAAGGTGCAGGGACAGTGATCAGTGTGAGGTAGCATTGCCTTAGTCTTAGATACATGGATGAAGACTCAAGGTGCAGGGACAGTGATCAGTGTGAGGTAGCATTGCCTTAGTCTTAGATACATGGATGAAGACTCAAGGTGCAGGGACAGTGATCAGTGTGAGGTAGCATTGCCTTAGTCTTAGATACATGGATGAAGACTCAAGGTGCAGGGACAGTGATCAGTGTGAGGTAGCATTGTCTTAGTCTTAGATACATGGATGAAGACTCAAGGTGCAGGGACAGTGATCAGTGTGAGGTAGCATTGTCTTAGTCTTAGATACATGGATGAAGACTGAAGGTGCAGGGACAGTGATCAGTGTGAGGTAGCATTGTCTTAGTCTTAGATACATGGATGAAGACTCAAGGTGCAGGGACAGTGATCAGTGTGAGGTAGCATTGCCTTAGTCTTAGATACATGGATGAAGACTCAAGGTGCAGGGACAGTGATCAGTGTGAGGTAGCATTGCCTTAGTCTTAGATACATATATTCATCAAGAGGCTAGCTCCAATGAGCATCAAATGAAACACAGTACACTGAAGCTGATGAAATGACTAAGGCAGCCCTTGATAATGAGGTTGATCCTGTTGGAATCCCTTGCAGCGATTTCAGACCCTCTATCTTGTTATTCTGTGCTTATGTGAGAAAGCTCTTTCAATCTTTATGGGAGCTGTGGATAATAACAAACTTCACGAGTCTCAAAAAACTGTAGGATATACTCATCTGAGCAGCCGGAAACGTTTCGATCAAGCCATGATCAGGCGATGTAGAATCGGCCATACACAATTAACTCACAAAAATTTACTAATAAAATAACCAACCCCAAGATGTATTTAATGCCATGAAGATCTCACAGTGCAAAATATGTTTTGATTTCAAGACTCTAAGAGATTCTTTTTATCAAGCAGCTACTTTGCAAGACCTTTTTAGTCGGGTAAAAGACGACTGTATTTTAGGTCATTTGAGAGAAATCGGTTTGTTGTATAAACCTTAACGTACAATGTGTACATGCTTTTGGTGTGTTGTGTTGATTACTTCTAGATCGCTGGGTCTTGTTTTTGTTGGAATATAGTACTTGAAATTTTGTTTGACCGTCGCTATTTTGCTGAACGGGACGTTAAACCTTAATTCTCTCTCTCACTGTGGGTGAGGACCAGCACCCAGGCCCCCCCCCAACAACAGGACCAGCACCCAGGCCCCCCCCCAACAACAGGACCAGCACCCAGGCCCCCCCCCAACAACAGGACCAGCACCCAGCCCACCCCCAACAACACAGCACCCAGGCCCACCCCCAACAACAGGACCAGCACCCAGCCACTCCCAACAACAGACAACCCAGCCACCCCAACAACAGGACCAGCACCCAGGCCACTCCCAACAACAGCACCAGCACCCAGGCCACCCCCAACAACAGGACCAGCACCCAGGCCACCCCAACAACAGGACCAGCACCCAGGCCCCCCAACAACAGGACCAGCACCCAGGCCCCCCCCACACAACACAGACCAGCACCCAGCCCACCCCCAACAACAGAACCAGCACCCAGGCCACCCCCAACAACAGGACCAGCACCCAGGCCACTCCCAACAACAGGACCAGACCAGGAGCCACCCCCAACAACAGGACCAGCACCCAGGCCACTCCCAACAACAGGACCAGCACCCAGGCCACCCCCAACAACAGGACCAGCACCCAGGCCACTCCCAACAACAGGACCAGCACCCAGGCCACCCCCAACAACAGGACCAGCACCCAGGCCACCCCCCAAACAACAGGACCAGCACCCAGGCCCCCCCAACAACAGGACCAGCACCCAGGCCACCCCAACAACAGGACCAGCACCCAGGCCACCCCAACAACAGACCAGCACCCAGGCCACCCCCAACAACAGGACCAGCACCCAGGCCACCCCCAACAACAGGACCAGCACCCAGGCCACCCCCAACAACAGGACCAGCACCCAGGCCACCCCCAACAACAGGACCCAGCACCCAGGCCACCCCCAACAACAGGACCAGCACCCAGGCCACCCCAACAACAGGACCAGCACCCAGGCCAGCCCCAACAACAACAACAGGACCAGCACCCAGGAACAGGACCAGCAGGCCACCCCCAACAACAGGACCAGCACCCAGGCCATCCCAACAACAGGACCAGCACCCAGGCCACCTCCCAACAACAGGACCAGACCAGGCACCCCCAACAACAGGACCAGCACCCAGGCCACCCCCAACAACAGGACCAGCACCCAGGCCACTCCCAACAACAGGACCAGCACCCAGGCCACCCCCAACAGGACCAGCACCCAGGGACAACAGGCACCCAGGCCACTACCCCCAACAACAGGACCAGCACCCAGGCCACCCCCCAACAACAGGACCAGCACCAGCACCCCCAACAACAGGACCAGCACCCAGGCCACCCCCAACAACAGGACCAGCACCCAGGCCACCCCAACAGGACCAGCACCCAGGCCACCCCCAACAACAGGACCAGCACCCAGGCCACCCCCAACAACAGGACCAGCACCCAGGCCACCCCCAACAACAGGACCAGCACCCAGGCCACCCCCAACAACAGGACCAGCACCCAGGCCACCCACAACAACAGGCCAGAGAGAGGCTAGCAGTCTGATAGCCCTTATATATGTTGTGCATATTGTTTCTTCATTAAATTATAAATGTAACTGTAAATATTAACTTTGTACTTTATGGTGGAAAAGTGTAAGTGCTTCTATTTAAGCATAGAGATACATGTACATGTAATGCTGAGCCTGAGCTACGCTGTTCACATCATTCTTCTACAGGATCGTGTCTATGTTCAATAAACCATAGAATATATACATGTCTCGGTCATCTACGCTGGTTGCCATCTCCCCTGCCCCATAATCTCCACTGGTGACGAGGCTCCTTCAGTGACAGCCAGGACCAATGACTGGTCAATCCCAGTACTTGTAAACAATTGTGACCTAACCTCACTCGACAGCCCACGCTACAATAGGATTTAACGTCACGTTCAACTATGTTTCAGTCATATCATGACGTTTGGGTCTTGTGCCTTTTCACACCTAGGAACCCCACTGGTAGGGTCTTATTCCTTTTTATACCTGGGAACACAACAGTTAGTCACCTTACCGTGACCTGGGGTGTGCACAATGACATCCCAGGTCAATCCCGGGAGACCCACGGGGCACCCATACTACATGTACTTCTCATCAGGCCCATACTTATACACGGGGCAAAACATTTTCTCCTCTGACATTATCAGGGCCCAATAAACATTATAGATGATTGTCCTTGCAGACTTACCCGGACAGAGGCAGCTGTTTTATCTTTCTGACAGTCATAGACAATAGAACACCACCAGGTACCATCACGATTACAAACGATTATTCTCCCCGACTTCCACGTTTTACCCTGGCCATAATACCCACAATGCTTCACACTTCCTGAACACTCCACTGCGGAGGGGAAGTGGGCGGCTTTCATCTTGTCAACTTCGAGTCTTCGTCCAGAGTGAAATGTCTGAAATAACAAACAAAGCTGAAAGATTCCCAAAATGCTGGTCTGAGTCATATGATCAACTCTGACATGGCAAAATAAAAGCTAGACTGGTTATTTCCCCCATATTTCCATACAGCATGTCGATTACAGCCAGCATTCATTTTGCTGCTTATACGGCCAGAATTCAAATTCTATCGGCTGATATTTCCAGCAGCTTGACTGGTTATCAGAGTTCAGGTTGCCTTTCGTTGAGCAATGATCCTTCATTCTCGGCATCTGTGGCTGTTTTTTCAGACCGGATACATTCTGCAATGTTGAGAATGAGTCTAAATCCAGACGTAGTTTTGAACTGAAGATGTCCCCATAACCGGTCTACTGTACAGATATACAGGGGAGGTAATCCAGTCTAAGATGTCCCCATAACCTGTCTACTGTACGGATATACAGGGGAGGTAATCCAGTCTAAGATGTCCCCATAACCTGTTTACTGCACGGATATACAGGGGAGGTAATCCAGTCTAAGATGTCCCCATAACCTGTCTACTGTACGGATATACAGGGGAGGTAATCCAGTCTAAGATGTCCCCATAACCTGTCTACTGTACGGATATACAGGGGAGGTAATCCAGGCTAAGATGTCCCCATAACCTGTCTACTGTACGGATATACACAGGGATTCATACACGTCAGTTCTATGTACCGAATTTCGGTTCGTAGATTGAGTTTTAAAACTCAATTTTTCAGTTCAAAACTCAATTTTTTTGAGTAAAAAATCAAAAGTTTTCACCAAAATATTTATACTCAATTTGTGTGTTGGAAACTGAATTTTCAAGCTTCGGAAACTGAATTTTCAAGGTTCGTAAATTCGAAATTTCAATACCCGGTTGTCGGGAAATCATCCCATGGTCGCGGAAGCACATGTCAATCTGTCGGCAGCAACAACAATGTCAAATGCAAACTGCGTTAGCTGCTCTGAATTTACCTCGGACGACTTAGTCTGTTAACGGGATATATTCATCCGAGACTAGTTTATCCGAGGTGATTTTAGTTACATAGACGAATATTTCCGTGGAAGAATCCCAAATACTGACGAACCTAATTTCACTGAACAATCGACGAGTCGCCTTTTTTTTTTTGGTTTCGTTTTCGTTCCTTCCAACGCAGGGAGATACACACGATACTTAATAAACACACGTTGTTTTCGTAGAATGCCAATCGTAAGTATTTCTTTGTGTATTCTGTGTGGTCTGTCTTGAGAAAATAGTAATACTGTATCATTTTCACTTTGGTTTGATCAACAAAAGCATTGAAACGAAAGTTGACACCAACGTACAGCGTGCATTTTGAGAACAGGACAAGGGAGTGAACTCCTACGGCGAGAGAGCTGGTCGCTTGCAAGCGTTTTGAAGTGTTTCGTTGTTGTTTTTTTTCCTCCTTTTTTTTGTTAACCATATTCTATCAAAATAATATCATCCTCAAGACTCCTAATATTTGTGTAATCCAATACAATCTTCGTGTATATAAATAATATATATATAATCATCGTTTTATAAACCAGTGTGAGTTTTCATACTGGTGGTCATTTGTATTTTCACAATAACTGGAACTTCACTTATGTCATCACAGGATTTTTATATTTATTAATCCACTGCTTTTGTTAAATGTTTCCATAATTAAAATTATTTTTCTGTCAAAGTTAAATTTTGGATAATGGTTTCTTCAAATCTTATTTTGGATCTAAATTAATAGATAATGAGGTTTTTATGGTATCAATATATTTTTTTTTATAATTACCACCTAACAAGTTGGGCCATATTTGTATACTGAAATTGGATGTGTGTTTGTATATTATTCAGACAGTCCTGTGTGGAAGTTGGAAAAATGAATTAAAAGTTCTTTTATGTATTGTTGATTGATTGAGATATAACCGCTTTCAGAGAGGGAAATAGTTGACACTCCTCACTGCATGTATATGAGAACTACATGTGCATACATATATAAATGAAAACCAGTACGGGCAGCATTACAAAGTTTTACATGATTGGTACCTGAAGTATTACTCGTATACAACTTGTTCTAACACAATTGGTTCATGTATCCTGGATACCTGAAAACATAATGATGGAAACGAGTAAACGCAATCAATGACACAAAATGGTTTTAATTACACAAAAGGTTAAAAATACATTAATTGGTAACAGTAGACAAGGTTCACAGAAGGTAACATTTACCCTGGTTTGTAAAAAAATTAAAAACTCAACATAGGGGAAAAAATGACCCTGGTTTGTAAAAAAATTATATACTCAATTTGAGAGAGAAAAAATGCCGAAAATTTTTATTTTAACTCAATTTGAGTGAAAAAAACCTCAATTTTCCACATTTCGGTTCGTAAAATTTGGACTTCTATGAATCCCTGGTACAGGGGAGGTAATCCAGTCTAAGATGTCCCCACAACCTGTCTGCTGTACAGATATACAGGGGAGGTAATCCAGTCTAAGATGTCCCCATAACCTGTCTACTGTACGGATATACAGGGGAGGTAATCCAGTCTAAGATGTCTCCATAACCTGTCTACTGTACGGATATACAGGGGAGGTAATCCAGTCTAAGATGTCCCCATAACCTGTCTACTGTACGGATATACACAGGGTTCGCACAGCTGGGAAAGATCAAAATTCCAGGACATTTCCAGGACAAAATTGCTGTTTTCCAGGACAAAGTTGCATGCATGATTACCCAAATTGTATTTGCTCTTAACGCAATGTATAGAGGTTATCTACCCTTGATTATCTCCCCTGTTGTCACCAGGAAGTATGAAATACACGCGGAATATGGCTCCGTTTTCGGCTTGAAATATTTGTCACTAAAACGAACAATTCATTCAGAGATAGAGATTCTAATCTAAAGGACAACGGTTGGGTAAATAATTGTACAAATTAAATCTTAAAACGATATTATGCCTGAATCGGCCGTGGAAGAGCTAAAGAAAGATGTGATAGTTTGATTACTCCGCATATTTTGTCGCTCACGCTGATAGCAGGATTCGTGCTTTGCACCTTTCGCGCAACTTTTCACGGCACTTTCCCCCATATTTCCAACATCGTACGTGTTTTGGCAAAGCCATGCACTTCGCTCTGTGCAAAGGCTCCTTGAGGTGCCAGTCCCGGTAGTCCGGATGACTCGGCCACGAAGAATGAAAATGACAAAGGCGTGACATAAGGTCATTATGCACATTTCTCTCTCAGATTAATGATCGGAGGTTGCCGTGAATATCCGTCACCATGGGAGCCCAGTGACGGATGTCTCAATTCGATATTTGATTGGCCGAGAAGTTTTACTATATTTACTACGAATGTTTATGAATGAATTGGCGCGTCAGTGAATCCCCCGACAGCGATGACCGATCGTTGGAGTGAGCATTTGCCGACGGATGATTCGCAGCACAGTAATTCTTTGATTTTCCAGGACTTTCAAGGACACATACTATTTTTCCAGGACTTTCCAGTACTGGAAAGCATACTTTTATTTTTCCAGGACATTTAAGGACATTCCAGGACTGTGCGAACCTTGTATACAGGGGAGGTAATCCAGTCTAAGATGTCCCCATAACTCAGGGGTCAAAGTGCCCCTCAGCAAAAATATAGGAGAAAATATAGGACGTTTTTCATGAAAATATAGGAGAAATATAGGAAAATTTTCCCAGAAATATAGGAGTATATAAGAGAATTCTTATATAGTTTCATGCCGAATGGAATGAAATACCACTCAGAAAAATCTGACCTATGGAGCCGCACCGAAAATAAACTGGTGTAGACTCAGACTCGACACTGTCCCGTAACGGTAACAATGAAATGTATAATTGTTTGTATAAGGAAATATGACAAACGAAGATGTACATACATGTACTCAGTGTTTCGGATAATTAGAGCATTTCCACAAAGTGGATGCTCTTATGTTTTCATGAGAAATGGCTCCGCCGGATCCGCCGCGACTTCAAATGTGAATATCTCTGAAACCGTTAAATATTTTCGGGTCAGACTTTGTGTGCTATCTCCTTAGGCCTGGGGAATTTGTCTGGTTGTGTTTTGATAGCCGCTGCTCACCACTAGGTGGCGTTGTAGTCCGAGCATAGGTGAACCTTTCTGTGATGATTTCGTCTGAACCGCTTGCCCGATTTCTTTGAAATTTTATTACAATGGTCTTGAAGGATAGGCAATGTGCTGAAAAGGTTTTGGTGTAGCTGGCGTAATTTTTAAGGCAATTTTTTGCATCTCAAAAAAAAAAGTTTTTCATGAAATGAAAATTCACCAATTCGCTTGAAGAAATATTTGAAAACTGTTCTATTCTAGGTTGCCAAGCATAAATATAGGATTGCCGACATGATAATTCCATTTCGGTGCGAACCTAATTGCCATTTAAATGAAAAATCACATCTATCTGACTTGACGACAAAACCTCTATAACTATTATCATGATTAAAGTTTTTTCCATTGAACTCTTATGTGCCATCTCCCTAGGGCTTTAGATCTCACCCGCTCGTTTTTCATGACATTTGGTCATCACTAGGTGGGGCTATAGACATGAATGCAGGTAAACATGTGTAACATCATATCTTCTGGACAACGTGTTTGATTTCCATGTAATTTGGGTATAATGATCTTGCAAGATAGGCAAAGAACTGACAAAGATTTTGTTGGTGTTGGCGAATCATGGAGACTCATTTTTGTATTTCAAAATAAGATTTTCTTTTCACAAAAACGAAAATTTGCTTCAGGGAAAAGTAATTCTGTTTTGCTGAACATGATCATAGCATTCCCAGTGTTGTAACTTGTCAGCCAAATGGCCAATTTTTTAAACATATGAAATTCTCACGACTTGAGTCCAATATCTACATTCCCCAGGCCAAGTCTGAGGATTTTGCTTCATCATGTAGGTTTGTGATATTGTTTATCATTGGATGGCACTATAGACAGTAAATGTTTTTAGCACAATCTATTGGCATTTAATCTGTTTATGAAGTTTATTATTGTCAGACAAAGGCCTGAAAGTTGGTTTTTTTTTGATTGAAATTGAAGGACCACCTCTCATACGGATTTTGCAGCCCATCAACATAATGTTTGATTTATATCTCATTATACATTCTTTTTTTTCAATTACTAATTTTATTAACAGTATGGTTTTAAAATGGATTGAAAGGACATTGGTGCTGTTGGTGCTGGCATAGGGTAAAGTCAGCTAAATATATCTTAGTCTAGGCTGCATCATTGGATGGTCAGTATGGAGAATTTAAGGATTCAAGTGAGCTTGAAGTCAGGCCATTATATTCTGCTTTACATGTCAGGCCTCATATTGAGGCCTGTATGTTGACTTATCTGGTAATAAAACCTGTACTTATTGCATAATGCAATTTACATAAGTGGACTAGTACACCCCTTGTGTCAACAAAGTAAACACTTCATTTCCAGAATTAGTGTGATTTCTCTCTCCATTACTGATATAATAATTTGATCCTGTTCCCAAGTCCATTTCTTTATCTCCAGTGGCTGTGAAGGCTTGGGCTTCCAGATGTCTGGGGATGCATTCTGACCAGTTTTCAATGAATAAAATCACAAATTATCACTCAGTTAATGCCATTGAACATAGTGTTGCATTTTGACAGCATAATTACAAATGCTGATAATTATTTCTTGCACTGAAAAAGTAGAAAGTGAAACTAATACATACCTGCTATATGGCACATCCCACCGGGGAAATTTGTACATGTATATCTAATTGAAGTAATCCATTGGAAACACTGATGATTTTCCAATAATAGAGAAGAAAAGCAACTCCAAGTAGGGATGACAATTTCATTCTGTATATTTCACTGTTAGTTACAGCATCTTCAGCAGTGAGCAAAGTTACAAACAGCTCCATACGCACAGTATATACAAGGCATAATGTGATCTTCGCCAATACACATTTATGAATAGGTGAGCCAGTAAATTATGTCATTCTGTCATTTTCAGAAATTTGTTAAATGTTAAGCAATGACCTGACAGCGATCTACAAATGGTGTGATTCAGGTAATACAATACACACTCTAATTGATGAAAACAATACATAATCTTCTTATCTGGCAAGAACTAAGTAAACTGCACAAATGAATAAAGTATGGTGATATAGTGGGTATGTACCTACATTGAATATTTCTACATGTCATGAAGTTTGGATAAGGACTGTCATTTTAAGATAATATTGGTATAATTTTCTTGGCAATCCACATCAGAATTGATGGAATCCTACAAATGTAACTCACATGTTTCATAATTGTATATTCCCATGCGAGTTACAACAATTGTGGAGTGTGTATTGTAACACCTGAATCACACTATTTCTAGATCGCTGACAGGTCATCGCTTAACATTTAACAATTTCTAAAAATGACGGCATTTTAATATCCATCCAACTTGATTGATATAATTTACTGGCTCACTATACATAATGTGTATTGGCTAAGGTCACATTATGCCTTGTATATATACTGTGCATATGAAGCTGTTTGTAACTTTGTTCAATGCTTAAGATGCTGGAACTATAAAATTGTAATCCCGGCTACTCAGAGTTGCTTTTCTTCTCTATAATAGAAGTAAAATGGTGTGTTTTGGTGCATTTTGACAGAATATTTAGACTTTGAAGATGATATGTAACGATGCCCCCGATGAACTGAATTTTACATGTTACATGTATCTATTTGTCTGTCTGTCTCTCTGTCTGCCCATTTTTCTTGTCATACTACATATGCAGCTGGTGATGGATCAGAAGCCTAATTAATGAAATTGACTGACCTTCACCTGTTTTATCTAGGTCAAATTTATTATTAGAAAGGAGTGAAGATGGGCTCTCCAAATTCATCATACTTGTGCAATTGGTGACGGACTACAAGCCTATCCCAGTTGACTGAACCTATTTTCTCGAGGTTATATACTTTATATTATGATATAACATGAAATATAGCTAGGCATTCTAAATTGATACCACATATGCAACTGATGATGGACCTGAAGTCAGTGAATAGGACTTACATTGACCTATTTTCTCAAGGTCAAAAACTATGTTAAGTCACATGTTGACTGCCAACATACACTCCAAATCTGTTTGTTGTGGCTGTGGTTGTCTTTCAGAACAATCTAGCGAATTTTGCATACATGTGTTCCAACAGCCTCAACAGCCCTGCCCCCTGTGCAGACCCTTTGGTCTTTGGTATATGTTGGCATATGTGGGAAGTTGATGCTGAGTCTCACCAGTTACCAATATGCGAGTTTTCAGAGCATTTCCATCATAGCTCTAGATTTGTATCTAATACCACTTATGCCGGTGCTAGGGGCCGTGTGGTCATATCATCCACGTTGCCACATGAACAGGTACAATAAAAGCGTACCTGAGATACAACACATATCACGAATCGTTAGATTCTTGGTATGTGCTTTGGAATAGGTTAACCGGTAGACTACATGTATGCTGAGAAGTCATGTGACTCTGCCAGTATGTCGGCACCTCTTCCCACTTCCTTTATATGTGTTGTAATTCAACAGTAACTTGAATTATGCTGTATAGGTTGAGCTGTTGAAACATCCTCCATTTCCTAGCTCTGACATACTGCAAAATAGGTGCAAGAAAACGTCACTTGTTTGTGTCTCAAAGTCAAATCTTCACCTGTTATCACTTAAATGCCAATATCCTCCATTTGGAGATCTCCTGCAAACAAAATTATCTCCCTTGATCGCTGCGTCGATCGTCCGCCAGGTGGCGTGCACTCCGCGCATGTCCATCACTCTTTTTTCCTTTGCAGTCTTGGTAACAAGACCTGTTTTGAAAGAGCTCCTGTAAACAGTAACTTTTGGATTGTTATAGACGCACTCTAGGGTTATTTTTTTCTCCCGTGAGTTCATTATGAACCAACGTAGTCGCCCAGCTATAAAGATTATATAAAAACGAATCAGGTCGTCAGTTTTAACCAGTTAAAGACTTGCATTTTCTTTGTTTTCAAGTGCAGGGCACAGGTGTGTTTACAGTCAAGTGACATGCCGTGAATGTGCAGACTGGGACGACGTGACCTGGCATAGCTACCCTATGGCGACGCAGTCAACTCTGGAGAGCGGCCACTGACCTGGCAAGATGTCCAGCTGAGAAGCAAGCTACTCAGGCCCTCTTCAACGACTTGGCTGTAAACGAAGTGTTTGTGTCTCAAATCTTCACCTGTTATCACTTAAATGCCAATATCCTCCATTTGGAGATCTCCTGCAAACAAAATTATCTCCCTTGATCGCTGCGTCGATCGTCCGCCAGGTGGCGTGCACTCAGCGCATGTCCATCACTCTTTTTCCTTTGCAGTCTTGGTAACAAGACCTGTTGTGAAAGAGCTCCTGTAAACAGTAACTTTTGGATTGTTATAGACGCACTCTAGGGTTATTTTTTTTTCTCCCGTGAGTTCATTATGAACCAACGTAGTCGCCCAGCTATAAAGATTATATAAAAACGAATCATGTCGTCAGTTTTAACCAGTTAAAGACTTGCATTTTCTTTGTGACATGCCGTGAATGTGCAGACTGGGACGACGTGACCTGGCATAGCTACCCTATGGCGACGCAGTCAACTCTGGAGAGCGGCCACTGACCTGGCAAGATGTCCAGCTGAGAAGCAAGCTACTCAGGCCCTCTTCAACGACTTGGCTGTAAACGAAGTTTTCCTACCAGCAACTTATCGTTGAACGATACTGTTGCCAGTGGAATCTTCACAACAGTCCCGTGAAACAGTACAGACCTTTCATGGATACAGGATCACAGCTCCACGGTCCAGTTCAAGTTCGTCAGCAAGACGACAAGGAGACATGTCTACTAACCGGGAACCGGCGAAGAGCAGTACCCTGGAGCTACATTTCAAGACGGTGAACAAGTTACAGACCCAAGACACGGCCTAGTTCAAGTTCACCGGAGAAGATGAGTTACGGACTCTATACCGGAGCCGTTACAACCACGGATCTGGGCAGACCTCGGATTACAGTTCCCGTTCATCCAAGCCTCCGCAACTCAAGAAAGACAAGTCTTCCAGCCGGGACCTGGTGAAGAACCGGGACCCGGCAAAGAGCCGTACCCTGGGCCTTCAAGCGGGAACGGTGGACAAGTCTACAGTCCGGAGCACAGACCGGGACTACCAAGGACCTCGATACCACAGAGCGCCGGGACTCCGACTGCAGAGCACCTCGGACCCGACCATCGGAGAGAGAGGTTACTTCCAGAGGCGGTACTACGGTCCAGAGCCGTACCACGGAACGGAGAACGACACAGACCTATGAAGTTCGGACTTATCCAGTACGCCGAGAGTCTACGTCTCACCGGGAGTCCGCACCTACAGGCCACGGACTTTAAATCAGCATACGGGTCCATGGCTCTGAGAGATCACGGCCCAATGCAGAACTCCGAGACCCCGTCAAGCCAAGAGCCTACAGGGACTACCGGGATACCGAGAGAATAGGCAAAGTGCAGACCAGTCAAGCCCAAGCCACGGCGATACGGTTTACTTCTACTGCACCGGCAAGAGTGCTGACACGGACTCCACTAGACAGCCCCGTCACAGACACGGATTAAAGTGAGTCCTCGGATATCAACTCCCGTTCATCCAAGTCCCCAAAGAACCGCCGTACCCCGGAGACACAGACGGACAAGGCGAAGAAGGCAGTCCGATAATCAAGATCACGGACTCCATCACTACAGCGGGACACCCGGCTCAAGCACAGCTCACCGGGACCACGGCACGGAGAAGTCACGGCCCTATACGGAACGCCGAGAGTCGGACAAGCCAAGGGCCTACAGGGAACACCGGATTCCAAGGAATCACGGCCCTATCCAGACCGCCGGGACTCCGACATCAGAGCACCTTGGGAGAAAACTATAGCCCGGAGCCGTACCACGGAACGGGAGACCACACGGACCTATCCAGCACACCGAGAGTCTACATCTGAGAAGTCACGGACTCAAGCAGAACGGACTTATACAGATCACCGAGACTCCATATCCAAGAAGACGCGGACTTATGAGGAACGGACTCAGCCAGAACGCCGTGAGCCGACCTCTACTCCAGCTTGGACCCGTACAACGGAGCCACACCTCGGTACTACGGCAAGCAGATCTCGTAAACGAAGTCGCACACCGTTATAACGCCGAGATTCCTATCCTGTACGTCATCATCGGGAGAGGGACCGTCCTAGACGTCGGACCCCTTCACCTAGTCCAGCCTACCGGAGTCGGTACCATAGGGACCATACCCCGGAGCGACCTTACAACAGACGAGGGAGAAGCCGTTCAACGGTTTCCCGTCAACAAGCACTGATGGCGAGGAGCGGACGTCTACCCACCATCACCGTAGCCCGGAGCATCGGGATAAAACGGAAGTCCAGAGATGAACAGGGACTCGTAGATCACCATTCTGGACCTGCTCCCAAGGAACAGATTTCTGCTCCAGGGGTACCTTCCAAGGCAAGCCTGGTCAAGAAGCACAGTCATATCCCGACTTCACAGCCCCTTACCGGGGTAGAGGTTCCTTCATCGGAGACCCGTGAGATGACACAACCCATTCTTCTAGCAATGGTGGGAGGCCCGTTGGCCGAGTAATTTAGATCCCCGACATACAGTGCTGGCAATTAGGTGCCTGACTCTGGGGTCGCTGGTTCGAATCCTGCACGGGACTCGACCAGACTCAGACTATGAGGATCACCCACGACGTTCCACTTCCTCGGCATCCTCATCTCATACAGATTCACCTCCTACGTCAGGCGGAGGTAGAAGAATAAGACATGCTACCCTTCAAAGCCAGGAT
Organism: Hanleya hanleyi; assembly: GCA_036873755.1. Lineage (NCBI taxonomy): Eukaryota > Metazoa > Mollusca > Polyplacophora > Lepidopleurida > Hanleyidae > Hanleya > Hanleya hanleyi. The sequence goes on along the minus strand of JAVTVY010011846.1, from coordinate 29,973 downwards.
AGCAGCGGTACACACGTTGGCTCCAGAGATGCCCAGACCGGTGGTCGGCGATGACAAGCAGCCTGATGACCCCGCCGGGAACGGAGAAACCTACTACGGCATCTCTTTACGGTTTAAACAAACCTTCTGAGGAGGAAGCTGCGCCAACCTGCGCACCATCTCTAGCATCAGCCAACCTATACGACGCACTGGATCGACAATTGGAGACTTCGTCATCTCTCCAGAAGCCCCGTCCTTACAAGGTTTACACTCTTCACGGAGACAATCCACCGTTCAGGGCCCGAAGTCTGAACCGGATCTTGACAGATTGTTGAACTTCACGAGGACACCAGCGGGGGTACTTCAACAGAAGCAAGCCTGTGCTGTGGAAGATATGATGCTGACACAACACAGAATTACATCATACTCTGATTGGTTCCTGACGGCTATTTCCAGGGTGATTCAGGATCCAGACGTGAAGCATAAGATGGATCCTTGACCTTTTCACGGCCCAAGATGGATTTCCTCGGCGCCTTATCGACTCTAACAGAGGAGGTCGCCACGGAGGTTTTCCTGTCAGAACTCGGACAACCCAAGCTAGATGCTCAGAGTGGTATTCGCCCTTACAAGAAAGGACAGTTCCAAGGTAAAGAGGCAATCTTCCGACCGGGACGGGCAACATCGTCAGTCAGAATTGATGGTTCTCAAGCTTCACCTTCAAACCACTAGTCGGCCTTTCATCCTTCCCAAGCTTCGAGTCTTCACTCACCTGATTGTAGAACGGTCGACCCTGATGATATAGAAGATCAGCGTCATTCTTTGTCAAGTTTTCGTCGAAGAAGTCAGTCCTTACGTGAGCTCTACTCCAATTCCCGACACTTCATCTGACGATCATCCTCAGTCTTCTAAGAGCCGGATCCTACTCCTCATCGGATAATCTAGGACTCCACCTACATCCGACATCATGATCAAGGGAATCTATTTCGGGAGAAACGGCTAGTCGGTTTTGACTTAACCCGTTTTTCTTTGGGGTGAGACATCCAGTCTACAATGGGCAAGCCTAGTTTCACATTGAGGTCCCTTCCAAGGCCAAGTCAACACGGACCCGGACACTGGAATAGGACACGAGGATAAAGTCATCTCTAATCCGGAATGCGAATTAGGACTCCAGAACAGAACCTGGGACTCCAACATTCAGCGGGATGACAGTAGAGACCGGACCAGACGACGGAGCCGGACACTTACTGAGCATATTCGACTCTACAGGAGTTGGACTCCGACTCCCGATTGTCGTCACTTTTCGGCGTTTCCAGAGGCCTTTTTCGAGTTTCGCCTCGATGATCATGGCAGTCCAGGGATAATTCCAGGGACCCCACGGATTATGTAGTATGGCTACATTCAAGCGGCAAGCAGGTTTCCGGCATATGGAACCTGCATCGAGAACCAGACCATCAACACCATGACCCAGAAGTCCGTTGGATGGAACTACAGTCTACTACTCACCCGGGACCTAGCACAGTTTTGGCTAGCTCCAGGTACTCCTCATTACAGTTTCTCAACTACAACTGCTCCTGAGGGCAAGAACAAGCAATCTAAGGATGCTCGTCCCGGAACATCTTCACCCCCCTTCCAGAGTGGCGATGCCGGATCCAGTTTCAACCGAGCACATAGAAGTTCACATTCACCGATGCGGAATTCATAACTTAGAGGGGTCCATTAGTCCGGCAACAGATAGCCGACACATCACATGGATACCACGATAGACAAGCAACGCATCATCTTCCTTAGGGATATCTACGCTAAGAAGGCGGTTCCCCTTGGAGGTTGCGGTCGTACAACACATCAGCATTGATTACGAACGTTCAGTACGGTCGTCAGTTGCGTCAAGTTTGGGGGGGAGCAAGATTCCAGTCACTGTCTTCTAGAAACATCAACACTGGCCTAGCAGCAGGGTATCAGCAATACCATGTCACAACACCATGTGTTTCACATCACTTCAGGGTTCCCGCCGACAGCTTTCTCCAAGTCCTACAGGGTACTACAACCGGAAGATCACTTTTCCACGGAGGCACCGGGACCCACAACGGCCGAACCCCCACGTCTGCTACGGTCCAGATTTTCCTTGCAGACCAGGGTTTTTCTCCAGGACCAATTGTACAGACAATGACAGCAGCAAGCTACTATTTACTGTACAGTCGCATCAAGCCCGGAGAATGTACTATAGTAGAGGACCTGTGGCCAACACTGTTTCTGTTCCAGCAACAGCTGGTTTTTCCTTCTGCATCTGTATCAGGACAGGGAATCTCAGTCAAGCAGTACACAGGGGTATCACTCAGCATCATCCAGGGTTGTCAAGTTCACCCACGGAATCAACTACATTCCAGCATTTCGGCTTTCCATGGTCTTCACCTTACAGTCTCGCCGAACACATCAATTACCACCCAAGGAGACCTGGATGTGGTACTAGGGCATTCTTACGCCTGCCATTCAAACCAGTTCTACCAACTGTAGTCAAGATCCTGTCCTGCAAGACAGCTCCATGACAGTCTTCACTACGCAATCAGAGCATTGCGCAGTAGAACCTAGTTCCTTGACAGGGATGACAGACTGGTCAACCAGATCCTTTCATCCCATCCCGGATTTCGTCATTTAGAACGATTCCATACGTCAGGGACCAGACGTCCAAAGACTGTACCAGATTCCAGCGCTAACAGATTTCGTGTACCTGCTGGAGGAGAAGAGGTTTTTTATATCCAGTCAGAGGCCTGGAGCACTCTTTATAGAACCGACAAGGGTTTCCAGCTATCTTCTTCTCTCATCACTTCTAACAGACCCATCAGCGGACATCACTAGTTCATGATCACCGTCTGGGTTGAAGAAGACTGCCGACTGGTTTAACCAACTCGCCATCAACGCTCCTTCTCCTTTATGGAGACATCGTCTCACAAGATTAGAGCCAGTGTGACGTCCGGGCCACTTTGGGGGAAAACTTATCGTTGAACGATACTGTTGACACCTGCGCTTGGACGATCAATTCAACTCATGCTGATTGCTATCTTCAGACATGTCTGTACAGACAGATAGGATGACTACACTGGACTTATAGCTACAGCCCAGGGTATAGTCTACCACTCCTATCAAAAAAGGGGGGGGGGGGCACCGCTCAAGCAAGCAAGATCCCGACAATTCCACAAGCATAGAGGAGAGACCATGCCGGAGACGAGGGGACTTCAAGGCATCACGATGGCATCTGATTATCTAGCCAAGTATGCGAGCAAAGGGTAGGAACAGAGTCCACCTCTCGCCGCATTACTTGTAATACCTCGAACTCCCTACGCCTCTATACGACACGGGAATTATCAGGATATTACTGGGCATATTAGATTTACAAAATCAGAACAAGGCGTGCTCCGCTTAATCCAAAAGCAAGTCACAAGGCCGGCTACCCAACCTCCTCTGTTGGGAGTCTGGCATTTAAGTGATAACAGGTGAAGATTTGAGACACAAACATTAAACATTTATAAATAATGTTAGTGTTTGTTATCAAATCAAACCTGTTATCAACGTTGATTTGCCCAACCCATCCTCCCCTCTTTGCTCGGCCTTGACTCAAAACAGGTCTTGCTCAACATGGGAAAAAGAGTGATGGACATGCGCGGAGTGCACGCCACCTGGCGGACGATCGACGCAGCGATCAAGGGAGATAATTTTGTTTGCAGGAGATCTCCAAATGGAGGATATTGGCATTTAAGTGATAACAGGTTTGATTTGATAACAAACACTAACATTATTTATAAATGTTTAATTTTCTGTTGTTTTTCACATGACAATTGTCAAAGTTTTAGAAAAAGAAAGCTAAATATTTTTGGCTATCCAGAAATGAGAAGTTAATTGTAATCGTCCCTTTTATCGTGGAGTCGACGTGAGAGAAAGCCCTGATCATTCCTATAAAGGTCCAGATATGAGTTGTCGGTAGGAATATTATCTTGTTAGGGCAATCATTTATGCATATCGGAATAGGTCGAAATTTAGAAGCAGTTATCATGTATCGTGAAAACCACGAAATGGAAATTGAAATTAATTTATCTAGTTCTAGTACAGCAAAATGGTACATGAAATTTGGGGAATTCTGCACAATGATGTGAAAGAATGAATTGGGGTGATATGCAAGAGGTGGGAAAAATTGACGACGTCTGGTGTAAAAAACAATTGTGAACGTTTTAAGAAAACAAAGCTAAATGTAGTGAAATTTCTCCCGGACCACCTGTAGGCCACAATTATTGTAACTCCTGATTGACGCTTTTTATCGTTAATAGACTGATTAATTCAAAGGCTTTAAAGAGCCGCCCACCGAGAAGACAATCCACCACAGTCAGACATGGAGCATCAAACACGTAGGAAAACGCGATGCACATGGCACAGTTTTTTCTTCCTGCAAGTGAACAAATCCGTGCCATAATGCTCTGAATTTCTCTGACACTTTTATATTTGTAATATCAGTCAAATAAATACCGGTATGATAAGTAATTTAGACATACAACTTCACTGTCACTTGATAACGAAATGTTGTCATCAGCGAAGAGTGAAAAATCGAAAAGGTGTGATCTTAATTTTAAGATCACCCTTGATGGCAATGAGCTTAAGAATGTCAAAAAAGACAAAATACTGGGCCTTAATGTTGATCATAGCCTGAGCTGGAATGATCATACTGATTATGTTTGTCAAAAACTTTCTTCCAAAATAGGAATACTATATAGACACAGACACCTACTCAACAAAGAAGCAAAAATCACCTACTACAATGCGTACATTCTCCCACACATGGACTATTGCCTCACAATTTGGGGCAATGCATCCACTACACAGACTGACAGAATTTACAAACTTCAAAAAAGAGCAGCCAGAATCATTTTAAATGCAGATTACTCAACCCCAACAAAAACACTTTTTAAAGAACTCGGATGGCTAACCATACAAGAACGGATAACATATCAGAAAGCTATTTTTATGTTCAAAATCATCAACCACTTATGTCCCCCTTACCTCAACTCTCTCTTTAAATATGTTAATGAAATTACTGCACACACTCTAAGATCAACTGAAAACAACAAACTGTATCTTCCAAAACCCAGAACAAACTATCTGAAACAAAGCCTGAGTTTTTCTGGAGCAATGCTGTGGAACTCCCTTGGCAACAACCTCAAAGAAGCCCCATCTCTCAATGCCTTCAAGTCCAGACTTCTGAAATCCCTATGCTCTAGCACATAATATTATGTACTATTTTTATGTCAAGACATTTACTCTGCAATGTTTCTTGATTGTATATGTTGTACATACTTGTATATTTTTCATTTTTTTTTTTTTTGGAGGGCCTCCGGGAAGAACAGTTTTTGCAACTGACAGAGTTACCCTCATGAAATAAAGATATATATAAAACTGCACGCCGGTGCATCGCGGGAAACAACTACACGTTAATTTATCGATATGCGTGACTGCGGCGGGTATTTCGACCCAACTCGAAGCCCGATGAGTATTTTCTTCAGAATTACATACAACAATAATCAGACTGACACGTCTGGCATTTAATAATGTTTCCAATCTTTAGATCGACTGACATTTTCTGATTTTCGCAGTTGCTGTTGCTTTTTTCCCTCGTCTGCAGTCGTGGATTTCAACTTCAAGAAATCTTAACGGTGAACGTTCGCCGTATAAATGACACAACGTAACCTTCTCATGAACGTAAAAGACATTCTCGATTTATTTCATTTGGTAAAGACTGAGAAGAGAAACATTTTATTTGAGAGAAAACTGATCCTGAGGTTGCAGATATCACAGCACGGATTTCGGGTTTGACACGTGCTATATGTGTATAGCACAGGCGGACGTCATGCCGCCCAAACCGGAGTGCTTCACCGCTGGATTTCTCACCTTCATAATCGATCTTTTCATACTGAGAACTTCTAAGAAATGCCGAAACCCGCATTATCTATTCATGAATGCGGGCTTCAAAACACAGAATAATAAGGCCAGGATCCCCGACATGAATAGGGGTTGTGCCCAAATTGGGGAGGTCCAAAGCCCTGTGAGTACTAAATGTGTTAAAAAATTATCTGGGGAAATGCTCTTCGCCCGTGTTTCACACGAGCTTTCATTTTAGAGCTGGAATAATGCTCTTCGTAAATCCTCTTCAGGAGCCAACGATGACTAGAAATCCTGGCTTTTATGGAGCCTAGATTTTAGGTTTTTGTAGAATTTCCCCTAAAGTTTTTGCCTCGTCTGTATGCGATTTGGGGTGGAAAGGGGGATACTCTTTTGACGTTTGTATTTCTGTCAGTCCAAGTCCAATACTTATTGAGTATACTTCTCAGGTTTGCCCTCTTGGGGTGGAAGGTAGTAATAAACTGCAGAGGTCTGTGTTTGCAGACTTGGTTTTTATCCTTTATTTTATGTTTGAGTAAGCAGGCGCGGTTAGCAAATTCAACTTTGCTCATATTTTTATCTATTTCGGAGATTTTGTAACCTCTGAGTAGAAGTCTGGATTTGAAGATTTCTGATTGTTCTCCGAAACATTATAATTGATTGCAGTTTTGAACATACCTGGTTGTTTCACCAGTGATGAAAGATTTGAAGCATGACGTGTGGTGTGCTGATTTTCTATGGAGGTATTGATGCCTCCGTAGGCTTTGAATAACACTTGATATTAAGAATGGATTCAAGGCTGTATCTATGCCCTTTGAATAACGTAGTGTCGAGGAATTTTGAGTCGTGGTCAGAAATTTCTTAAGTGAATTTCAGTAACCGATGATCATGTGCATTATTTGCAATTTCAAAGAAGCTTTCAGCCTCAGCTAAACTTCCAGAGTATAGCATTATCCCATCGTCACGAAATCTCTTGTGAAGAGATGTATTGTGTCGGTATGGGAACTGGTGCAGAAGTTTATTTATGTGCCTAAATATAGCGAGGTCACATAATTCAGGGGAGGGGACTGCCCCTTGTGGTGCACCCACAATTTGTCTATAGTTTTTGTCATTGAAACAAAATTCATTTTTCGTAAGAATCGGTTTACTGATTTCTATGCGCGTGTCGACTGTAGGTCTTTGAATATATTCAATGTCTGGGTGTGACAAGAGATTAGCTTGAAGGGTTTCAAATATTTCATAAAATCCAAGATTTGTGTATAATGATGTAATATCATAGGTAATAATGAGCATTTGCTCGGAAATACGGTGCTTCTAAATTTCATTTATGAAATGAGTCGTGTCAGATACTATGTGTCTTGCGTTCTCATAAAGGGCAGTAAGAAATAGTCAAGAAAGCGCCCTGATCTTTCTGTCGGGGAGCCGCATTGAGAAATAATCGACCGTCCAGGAATCTTAATGTCCTGTGGTAGTATTGGATTGATGGAATCCATGGTTTTAAGTATGGATTCCATTTTATGTATTTTTGGTAGAAAATGTAAGGTTAGAATCTTGGTGGATATATCCGAAAGATATAGTTAAAACTCTTGCTGCTTAATTGGTTATTAGCATTCATTTTTGATACAATATTTCTGACCAGTTGTTTGGTGGCATTAATATCTATATCATTTATTTCAATGTAGTCATCCCGGTTTAAAATAACAGTTGTGTTATTTTTGTCCGCTAATGTACAGAATATCTGTAGATCTTCAGATTTTGTAGGGAGGCCCTTTCACCTGGCGTAAGGTTGCTCATGAACATATTTATGTTCTTTATTTGAGATGAGCATTTTTGTTGCATAGAGATAGTCCTCTATATTATTGTCAGCAATAGGACAGGGCCTGATCTAGACTTTTAGTTTGGGCACCCTTACCTGGCGCAGAGTGTGATAAGTTATAGTGAAATAGGCCGCGATGTGGGACTGTCGAAGCCCATGGAAGCTGTGGGAGTGTTGAATGGTCTAAATACAGCCTGATAACTTAATATTTGGCAATAGTAATTGCATTAATATAGGTTTCAGCCTGTTCAGAGGGAATTTGCTAACAAAAATATATTTATATATTTTTTTTTTTTTTCTTTCTTTTTTTTTTTTTTGGGCGCCCAAATTCATGGCGCCCAAACCCGTTATAACGGGTTCAAAAACGGCCTGGATCAGGCCCTGTAGGAGGAGTGAAGTCCGAGGTTTTTTTGAATGGCCCGGGACTAAAGCTACAGTGCCGCCTCGCCATAGCGCGCCTCGATAAAACGCGAATTCGGATATAACGCGCACAATTTCTTGTCCCCCAAACTAAAACTCAAAAAAAAAAAAAAAAAAAAAAATCGGTAAATTAAGAAACTTTGAAAATATTTTAACACTGTTGTTAAAACATAACTCACGAAACACCAATTGCACATAATAACGTGTTGATTGTGTGTGTATTTGTTTTGTGTTAGGCCTAAATTGTTAAAGCTACCGTACCGGAATAGCCCACCTGTGGTACGTGCGACCACGTGGTGAACAACAACAACGCAGTCATCAATGTGAACTTTGGTGTGCTAGAAAACAAGTTGTAGCATGCCTAAAGACTGTTAATTAATTAAGAGAGACTGTCAAACTTCTGAGTACACATTGCCATTAAGCAATCAGGATAAACTGTTAATCCCGTGAAGGTGAGAAATCTCAAATATTTCGCTGTTTGTTGTCGCGGGTCTCTTGAGTAGGACTTATCTGCAGCCCTCTTGACTGGTCCTAGTTGATAATGATAATTTAGTCTTTTAATTTTGATAAGTTTTCTCTCTCTAAAATGTGCTGAAATTATACAATTTGGATCGGGTCTTTCCGTGAGGTTGAATAAAAAAAATATTGTCCGAAATATAGTCAACAACACGCATTATTCATTTGATAGTGCAAGGGCGACAACTTCAGAATGAATGGCTATTCCGCGATCACCTGCAGCCGAATGCTGCTGCCAGATCACGTGAGCATTACTGCCATCAGTACTTCGTGACATTTGCTGGAACTCCAAAATAAATAAATTACCAATCTGAATCTAGAAGGTTAGTAAAATTACCGCTATGTTAGACTGTCTAATCACGTCACATTTGGCATGAAAAGACAGCACCCCATCAGCTTTGGTCCAGTCAGTATCTTGTCTTGGTCAAGGGTCTTTTTGTCTTGGTCATGTGGTTGACAACGATCTTTTTACAAAAGAAAAAAATCACAAAACAGCTTGTTCACGTTTTATTTTGAAAGTGTTAAGGATAGGACAAAACAATTTTCCCGGATATAAGCCTCCCAAGCGTTACTGCACGCTGTTAAGCTGGGTTGACAACGCCACGTGTGCCTGTCAGATACTGTAAAACAACAACAACAACAACATCAGCTTGGTATTTTGACAATTCATTATAACGCGATTATCCTATAACGCGGTTTTAAATTAGGGGACAAAGCACCGCGCTATGGCGAGGCGGCACTGTATCTCGATCATGTAGAAGAGATTGAATTCTGACACATCTCTCAAATGACTTGAGAGCATTGGTGCTAATGTTGAGTCTGAGTCTACACCAGTTTATTGTGGGTGCGGCTCCATAGGTCAGATTTTTCCTGAATTTGAGTCGGAGTCTACACCAGTTTATTGTGGGTGCGGCTACATAGGTCAGGTATTTCTGAACTTTTGCAAAAATATAGGAGATATAGGAGGTTTTGAACAAATATAGGAGAATCTGAAAAATATAGGAAAATATAGGAAATATAGGAGCACTTTGACCCCTGCATAACCTGTCTACTGTACGGATATACAGGGGAGGTAATCCAGTCTAAGATGTCCACATAACCTGTCTACTCAGGGATTCATACAAGTCAAAAATTTTACCACCGAAAACTCAATATTACTCAAAATTGAGTTTTCACAATGGTGAAATTGAGTTTTCAAAATTTTTAACCGCCGATTCAAAGATTGCAATTGAGTTTTCAAAATTTTTTACCACCGATTTACCTATTGGTATTCTGTTATCAAATATTTCAACCACCACCATGCACAGGATGTTGTTGGTGTGTTTTAATATGGTCAATATATTATACTATGAGCAGGGGATATTTTTGACAAAACATTTTCATCTACCCAATATCCAAATTCAATAAAACTCATTCTATTCAGCGCGTCTTCAACTAAAGTTTTCATCGAATGAAGTATAAAAACCGAGAGATTTACATGTACCGTACCACAAGATCAGTCTGAATAACAATGGACATGGGGATCTATATCACGAATGAAATTGGAGGGAGAAATCAAGCAGTAATTGTTCAAAACAGCAAACGATCGAACCAGGAAACATGTCCTCTTGTCCGCAGCTAACTGCACCAAACACAGCCTCTGCAGATTGTTACTGAATTAAAGTTTAATAAAGTTTTTACATGAGACAGATCTGCCAAGTTCTAAAGTCTAAATTTTCTGAAAACTACCGAATATTTTGGATGGTCACATTTACTCAATGTTAAATTTTTTAAGCAAATTTCTTGAGTGCTATTTATCTCCTGTTAAGTTTTCCAAAATCCAGTTCTGGAGGTCACCTCGTATTTAAAGTATGGTTTACCATTACTCTTTAAACTATGAAAATTTATTGTTTATAATCAACGAGGAGTCAACTTTATGGAGCAGACGAAGATAAAATATGCAGCCTGGTCTCGTCGCAGTGTCAGTCGCACTGACATCTCACGAGTGAAGTTGTAGACCAGTCAATGTACTTTACAGAAATACAACCCCATCATGATTGCAGGTCTTGGCTTTAGCAAGTCATGTGAAATTTAGACGTTTAGTCTTGATGTATTTTCAATCTTTGACATCGCTGGACATTTCACTTTTTACTTCGTGTTTGATGGATACTGAATGGACCGAACGTCGGCATCACGGTCCAGATTTAACCGGGAAATATGGTCGACTGACTGCACGTGGCTGTACAAAGCGCAAGACTGTCTGTCGGCTGTCAACCCTATTGCGGTAATGGAAACTTCCACTGACCCGTGTTGTAAGCCCACAAGCCTATGAATCGAATTGGAAGAGTTCACTTTCAAAATAGGGAAGTAAGGCACAAAAGTTTCTACGTTAGAACACCGCGAGGGCAGATTTTTCTTTGTATTTCATTTCTGAAACTTGCAACTCTGGCGGACAAATTGATGACCTACGCGATTTAAAGATGACAACAACAGCTACACAGGGTCTGTCTGAAGTTGAAGAAAAAAATAACTTTTACGGCGACAGATGACCGATAAAAACTTTTGGGCGACAGTCCCTGTTGTCAAACTTCAGTGATAGTTTGGAAACCCTCGGCAGTACGAATGCAGGCTGCCACACAATAAACGTTTGAGGGTTCCGGAAATAATATATGCAAGCAATTGTGTCTGCCGCTACGCGGCGCTGTGATCAGCATACTCGAAGTCGTTAACAAAAACACCACCACACGTGGTGGCATGCTCCCGGCGCCTGTTAGTGTCGTTTTCACGGTAAGATCGTCATTCGATTGAGTTTATTTCGTAATTTGGGGCTGTCAAATTAACTTTGACCATGTCTGGCGAATTGAGTTTTCCACGAAAAATTGAGTATTTGTCCAGTAAAACGAAAGCAATTGAGTTTCCTGCCATACGAATTGAGTTTTCAATTTTTTTTAACCACCGGTATTCGGTGGTAAAAAGCGACTTGTATGAATCCCTGCTACTGTACGGATATACAGGGGGAGGTAATCCAGTCTAAGATGTCCCCATAGCCTGTCTACTGTACGGATATACAGGGGAGGTAATCCAGTCTAAATGACAAGCATTCTGAGAACCCCAACATCTTGTCTTGAGCCATCTGTTGAAGCTGCAGCAGTACTGAAGGAGTACATGTACATGTAGAGAAAACTTTCACGTACAACAAAAGCTGAACAAAAACCATATAATTGGAAAAGTATGAAGTCTAAACTGTGATAATTTGGACAAGAATTAATATTTCATGTCTCAAATAGCACATGCTCATCCTCAAATCATATGAAACTTGTGTGGCTAGTGTCAAACTTATCCAATGAAAGCCGACAGCTTCAGCAATCTTCCGATGTACCGGTGTACACGTATATTATCATAGGCAAATAAGTCAAAACGAAAGATTATTCTCACGCGTGTATATTATGGACAACCAAATAACAGCTTCTGCTATGATTCCAGTGTGCTTGTGAGCTGCAAACATCCGATCACGTGTTGAGAACTTGGGGGCTCAAATGTGTGTCATGTGACCTTCATTAATTTAAATGTATCGTGTACCAGAATTTTTTAGCCAAGTTTTCATCAGAGTAACCCTGAATAAAAACTATTGCAAAATGAGTTCAGTGAAAACAATGTGCCAGTGGTTGACTTGAATAAATCCTTAACCAAAATAGTCTAAATTCCAGAAAGAAGGCCCAACAGGAAACTATTCAATTGGAGTGTCAGTTTTTGCGAAAAGATGAGGGAATGAAAAGAAATCTCTTTTTACATAAAGGGAATGTTTTTAATGAAGCAGTTCTTTATGATAATGAGTGCTACTCTCATTCACCCCCATGGTTCATTCGCCCCCATGGGTTAGTTTATAGGAATAGGGAGATCGTGTGCCCTTTCTATACTACTCATAGTGCACTACTCATCACGCATGCGCAGTCGACCCATTCTACTGCAGGGTGCAAGCCTGGTCCATGGAATCTCAGGTAGCGAAAACCCCAGGTCTCTCGCCCCACCCTATCCCGCGTCACACCTACTTGTATAGGGATAGGGAGATCGTGTGCCCTTTCTATACTACTCATCGCGCACTACTCATCACGCATGCTCAGTCGAATCTCATGGAAACACAGGTAGCGAAAACCCCAGGTCTGTCGCGCCACCCTATCCCGCTGTGCAGTGAGTAAAGCGGAGGAGAAGGAGTACATGTAGGAGTCGGACACGCCACGGATTATACCGTACTAGGGAGATGTATAGCAAATGCCAATTGGAAACCATTTCACTGACGATGATTCTCAGACATCATTCCAGTCCCACTATACCCGTCTCGGAGTACCGATACAGGATCATTTTTTGGGAGGAGAATGCTCTCAAAATTGTGTGGCTTCAGTCTTCAGGAACTCGTCGATTTAAATTTCATAGATTAAATAACAACTGACAATTTAAATCAGTGTGCTAGAAATTAACATCAAACTCATTAGAGAGAAAATATTTTCAGTGCTGGCGAACTGCTAACCATACACAGCTATCAACATCTAGATCAGGCCATCCACAATAATAGTTCTGTTTCCAGTAACCATGGTAACCCTACCTACCGTTATACATGTATTTTGCAGTTAGACAAAAAGTTAACTCTTGTCCGGATATATACGTTCCGAGAAACTGTCGAACGTTTGATACATGTAGTTTTCCGAAAGAATTTGGAGCCACGTGTAGAAAAATCAAACCAGACACGGCTTACTCCAACTATAACGTATTATTTCATTAATTATTTCACGCGAGTTCATGGAGTTCGGTGTTTATTATTAAAAAAGACTGAAGCCGAATAAACATGGTGTGCTTATGGTAGTTTCTTTACTCACTATATTTGTTTCATACTGACCGAAAAAGGTATTCCAATGAGTATAAAATCACTGTTTTATATAGTTAACATCATTGAAACTCTCAGGCTGAGGTCGGAAACGTTGTTGTTGTTGTTGGGAATGTCGTGCTGTCGAGGTCGGGATTTTCTCAATCGTATGCGGAACAATAATAGCACTAGCTTTTAAACAACATTTTGTGACATTTAAAAAAAAGGTTCCCATACAATTATTTCACAGAACCTAATATTAGTTTCTGGAGGGTTCCCATAGATAGAATAGGCAGAACCGGAAAAAAGTTTCCGACCGTTCACGGCCCAAGTAAACCTTGCCGCCCCAAAACAACCCATGATGCAATGCATAACATTGGCAGCCCTTCTCGGATGTTTACAGCAGAAAAGGTAGTGACCAATGACATGCATGGAAGTTTGTTTTGGGGCGGCAAGGTTGACTTGGGCCCCGTTCACGAAATATTCTGGCCTGAAATGAAACTTGAAATGAATTGTAGCAGGGATTCATACACGTCAGTTCTACGTACCGAATTTCGGTTCGTAGATTGAGTTTTAAAACTCAATTTTTCAGTTAAAAACTCAATTTTTTTTAGTAAAAAAACAACAGTTTTCAAAAAAATATTTATACTCAATTTGTGTGTTGGAAACTGAATTTTCAAGCTTCGTAAATTCGAAATTTTAATACCCGGTTGTCGGGAAATCACCTCATGGTCGCGGAAGCACATGTGAATCTGTGTGCAGCAACAACAACGTCAAATGTAAACTCGGTCAACTGCTCTGAATTTACGTCGGGCGACTTAGTCTGTTAACGGGATATATTCAGTCTGTTAACGGGATATATTCATTCGAGACTGGTTATCCGAGGTAATTTTAGTTACATCGACGTATATTTCCGTGAAAGAATTTCGAAAACTTACTAACCGTAATTTCACTCGAACAATCGACGAGTCGCCATTTTTGTTTGGTTTCGTTTTCGTTCCTTCCAAGTTCCAACGCAAGGAGATACAAACGAAACTGAATAAACACACGTTGTTTTCGTAGAATGCCAATCGTAAGTATTTCTTCGTGTATTCTGTGTGGTTTGTCTTGAGAAAATAGTAACACTGTATTATTTTCACTTTGGTTTGATCAAACGCAAGTTGAAACGACCGTACAGCGTGTGTTTTTAGCACATGACAAGGGAGTGAACTCTTCCTGCCGCGACATGGACGGTCGCTTGCAAGCGTTTTTGAAGTTTTTCGGTTTTTTTGTTAACAATTTTCTATGAAAACAATATCATCATCAAGACTCCTATTATTTTTGGAATCCAATACAATCATCGTGTACCGTAACTATTTTATAAACCAGTATGATTTTGTTTTTCATTGTTTCTTTCTGACAACATAATGATGGAAATGAGTAAACGCAAGCAACAACACAAAATGACTTTAATCGTACACAAAAGGTTAAAAATACATGAATTGGTAACAGTAGACAAGGTTCAAAGAAGATAACATTTAACCTGGTTTGTGAAAAAAATATATACTCAACTTCGGGGGGAAAAAATGATCCTGGTTTGTAAAAAATTTATATACTCAATTTTAGGTGAAAAAATGCCGATAAATTTTATTTTAACTCAATTTGACTGTAAAAAAACTCAATTTTCCGGATTTCGGTTCGTAAAATTTGGACTTCTATGAATCCCTGTGTAGATATACCATTTTAGGACCAAATTAGACTATCACTATCTTAATATCAGTGGATTCTTGAATGAACTGAACTATATGCCCTTGCGAAAATAAAAAATAAAAAAAAAGGTTAGTGATGGAAAACAACAACCTGTAACCATCTCGGTCAGCTATATGCGGTAAGACTGATCGTGTTTATCCATGTTCAGCCTACTTTCGGCAACTGCTAGAGGGAATTTCCATAAATCAATACCACGTGACTTCGTCAGCCAATCAGCTGAGGTCTACCGACGTAACCCCAACGTAACTCGCCATTTTTGAGTCGTGATGAACTACTTGTTCAAAATTTCAGATCCACCACACCTCTTGGATGATACGAAAGTTATACATATGTATATATTTTGTAAGCTGTAATTTATCAGATTTGTCGAGTCAGTTCTCCGCCGGATGAAGGCCGAACAGAATCCGGTAAAGTACCGGATATCGCTCCGCAATAATGGAGACACACGATTCGCAAGCCATCTTAAGGATGGTGAAGTGTACGCAAATGGGAAAACAAAGTATTTTTTTTATGGGGCCTTAGTATGAATATCGGGAAATATATCCCAATTAGATTATTTTCAATACAATATCCAAATTTAGATTTAACTCTCCGTATTTCACCTTTTCACGTACAACAACAACAACAACGGAGTGTAAACGGAACAACAAGGGAATGGGTCGTGCGAAAAAAAAGATAATAAGTTTTCACATGAAAAATTGTCTAAACTTTGTTATCACACAATGATTTCTTACCATATTATAACGCGCATTCGGTTTCAGTCTTCATTTCTCGTATGAAAAGAGAAAAATTATCTGAAACTCAACTCTAACCTCCTTCCATGTGCCGCCATAGTATTATTTTCGCGCGGAATATTCCGTCGATTTTCGTTTATTTCCGTGCGGGTAACATAATCCTCTGCGAGTAAAAAAAGCTCTGACGAGTGATTAGGACAGCCTGGATCCTTACAAGCAGCCCTTTACTTTCACATCTATACGAATTGCAACTTATTAGTACCATTTTTTTTTATGAAAACTGTATTTTATCCATCTTCAGTTGCTGGTTGAAAGCTTGCAGCGATAGCCAAAGCTTTACAAGTTTTGAGAACTATTTTCTTACGGTTTTGCGGATGGATCATCGAAAATATCATGTTTTGATACATGGCAGAGTCCGATCACTGAAACGGAAATACCCGAGATATTCCCGAGTTTGGGAACCTGACGTCACTGTTGAAATTCGCCAATCAAAATAAGTTTTGTGAACGACGACGGCAACATGTGGCACTTCCGTTGCAGAAGAGCACAACGAGAGAAGCCGACAAAAGTTGTCAAATTATGCGGCACAGCGTGGAAAAACAGCAAAAATATCTTGTTTCTTTCGGATAGTCTTCTCTACAGTGCTTCTCGGGATTGACAGATAGATATATCTTATTTCTCATGGTCCACAATAACCAGATTAAGCTCCCGTGAAGTCGATTACAAGTTGTTGTTGTTGTTGTTGTTGTTGAAAATGCAACTCGGAAGGCCGGAATAAGCGTATCTTTGCTTTCAATCAAAACACACGTCAGACAGCCTCAGTGCACATCTGTCACGTTTGGATTGTTCTTACTTGTTTTAATGCTTGACGGTGACACAGACAAATACCTGAGCTAATAGTTGAGCTAATCCTTGAGCCTAATACCTGTGAAGGAGAGTTGCCAAATATGAGATTGAGAGACTTCAAGAAATCTGGTTGATTCGCCTGGATGATCAAACTCTAATTTGGTGAATGTGATGTTTTGTGAAAATGTGACAGGCGAATGTGACTGCAGATAAGTTCTATTGCAGGGAAAACTGCTATTAGTGCTAACTGGCTGGTGCCTATATCCATCAAAGCATTATCATAGTGTGAACACTATCTCTGACAGTTGAGTGGTGAATATGGGGAACAAACAATCATGTTGTATATATAATAGCAGCCCAAAGAGCAGTCGTAAACGCCATGAAGAGGCTTATAGACCAGCGGCTGCCCATGCTGAGGATGAACGTAACTCACAAGCCAGCTTCTCCAACGTTCCTATTCTACAACACATTAGTGAGAGGGAAGCTGAAGGTTAGAAATCACTGTAACCATAGAATCTGTCTTTGGCCGATCTCACCAAATTGGCAGTTCACCTACTGCATGATTTTTCCGTTATTGTTTTCGCTATTTGCTATTCTTCCACTGTGATGCATAAAACGCATTATCCTAACATACATCTTCACACTGATACAGTCATTCGTTTTTGAGGAGTGTGAGTGTGATCAGACTCCATCACACTCCTGAAAATTAGCTCAGGAGTGTGAACAATAGCACTCGCCAATTGTAAGCCTCCCTAAGTTGTAACCTGGAGGAGTGTGATATCACACTCCTTAAAATCATTTTTCAAACTTTAGGAGTGTGATTAACAGCACTCCAGCTATTTTCAAAAACGAAAGACTGCTGATAATGGTAAACTGTGATAGAACAAACCTCATTTCGCTCAGAAGCTTCAAAGGCACACCATATAGCCATGATAGCTGGCGACATAATTTTCAGGATTGATGAAAACACTGTTCTCCACTATGAGCTCATGGCCAAACAATTTTAACATTGACCAAATTGATCTGAAATCTTGGATAAAGGAAATGATGCCATTGCCGCATCACTCTTGAAAAACAGCCCTTCAGGAAATGAGGAACAAACTACCCAGCCGTTCTAACCACCTGAATCTAACCCTATTATTCAAGCAGGTCTTGCTTTTCTGATTTCCAACCAACACAAATCAAATTGTACTTAAAAATCATAAGATAAATTTTGTGAATTGTTTAGTTGTAGTTATTTATCCATCATGTCCGTGAACATGTTATATTGTTATTCTAATGAACTCTTACAGTGCTTCGGATTTAAGAAGCGCGAGAGCGAAAGCGCTCAATCGCGTGCCTGAATCAAAATTTAGAGGCTCTTTTTTTCGCGCTGCTTGAATTTATCGTATGGAATAATCTTTATTTACCTCTAATAACTTTCCATGAAAACGCAAGACGTTTCGTTCACAAAAATCCGGAAGTGTGCGAGCTCTTCTGGCAAAGGAGTTGAACTTGGTCCCCACCGAAACGTCCTCGCTTATAATTGGTTAAATTTCTACAGCTGTGTAAATACTGACCAATCACAGCGGCGGATACAGTTGCATTCTGTGTGTGGATATGTCGACGGACATATTGTTGTTGGCGCGCTCGTCTGATTTTGGGATTTGTTTGATCGTTTGTGGTCGCGAATAAGCAAAATGGCTACAAAACTTCCACCAACAGTTAGACTAGAAACATTTAAAAGGTGGTGTTCTATCGTATACGACCGAAAACGGCATGGTACCGTAACAGAAGTTTCGCGCAAACTGCCCAAAACATTGACAAAATTCTCAAAGGTCGCAGAATCCGAGGAAAGGCACAGAAAGAAATAAAGGAATAACTATGAAACACATCAGGGATAACTGGTTTCGCTTACGTTTATTATCAACATTTCATACATGATTGTCAGATAATATTGATGTCGCATTTCATAATGTTAAGAAGTTTGAAAATAATACTTTTCTTGCAAGAAGAATCATAAAATGAGAGTTACTAGTTACATCCCCATTCTCGTAAATAGCTCTTCTAACAGTTTTTAGAAGGGTATTTTTTAGAGGAGTGATCGCTCTTCTTGACAAAATTAGAAGAGCGATTTTTAGCTCTTCTGGATTTTTTAAATCCGAAGCACTGCTCTTATCGCCATTTCAACTTTTTGCAACTGTGCAGTGTCCATGCAGCTTTTTGTGAACTTCCTGTTTGTACCAAATCTGACGTTTTAACGTTGGGGAGATAGGCCAAGTGTTGGAAAACAGTTGATATTTTGTGCAACTGTACGTAAAATCACTAAAAAATCTTACATAATATCGCCAGATGAGCTAAAGAACGACTCCAGCTATTTATGTACCCGGAATAAAATTCAGTTCCACAGAAAAATTACTTTCTCCGAGATATGACCCATTTTCAACCTGGCCAGAATGCGACGGTTGGTACAAGTGACCTTTCGTGACCTCGCCTTGTGCGCATGCCCAGTTACCCAACATTTGTAATGGCGATCTCTACTATAGCAGTATTCATACACCACCTGAAATTTCCTGGAACTCCAAGAATTCAAATTTCATCTTGGTGCCCTTAACAATGCCACCAAACACGTGCCCTAACCTTGCCACCAAACCTATGCCCCTACAATATATGGAAACCGTGGTCTAAAAATTCCACCAAAACCGACCCTAATAACGTCACCAAATCCATACCCTATGCCACCAAACCCATGCCCTAACCAATGCACCAAACATGTACCATAACAATGCCACCAAACCTGTGCCCTAACAGTGCCACCAAGCCTGCGCCCTAACAATGCCACCAAACCCGTGCCCTAACAATGTCACCAAACCCATGCCATCAATCCCATGCCCTAACAATGTCACCAAACACATGCTGTAACAATGCCATCAAACCCGTGCTCCAATAATGCCACCAAACCCATGCCCTAATAATGCCACCAAACCCATGCCCCAATAATGCCACCAAACCCATGCCCTAACAATGCCACCAAACCCATGCCATAACAATGTCACCAATCCCGTGCCCTAACAATGCTACCAAACCTGTGCTCTAACAATGTCACCAAATCCATGCCTTAACAACGCCACTGAACCCGTGCCCTAATAATGCCACCAACCTGTACATAACAATGCCACTAAGCCTGTGCCCTAACAATGTCACCAAACCCGTGCTCTAACAATGTCACCAAACCCATGCCCTAACAATGCCACCAAACCCGTGCCCAAACAATGCCACCAAACCTGTGCCCTAACCATGCTACCAAACCCGTGCCCTAACAATGCCACCAAACCTATGCCCTAATAATGCCACCAAACCTGTAAATAACAATGCCACCAAGCCTGTGCCCTAACAGTGCCACCAAACCCGTGCCCCAACAATGCCACCAAACCTGTGCCCTAACCATGCTACCAAACCCGTGCCCTAACAATGCCACCAAACCCATGCCCTAATAAGGCCACCAAACCTGTACATAACAATGCCACCAAGCCTGTGCCCTAACAATGTCACCAAACCCATGCCCTAACAATGCCACCAAACCTTGGCCTAATTATGCCACCAAACCCGTGCCGTAATAATGCCACCAAACCTGTACATAACGATGCCACCAAACCCGTGCCCCAAGAATGCCACCAAACCTGTGCCCCAACAATGCTACCAAACCTGAGCCCTAACAATGCCACCAAACCCGTGCCCTAACAATGCCACCAAACCTGTGCTCTAACAATGCCACCAAACCTGTGCCATAACAATGCCACCAAACCCATGCCCTAACAATGCCACTGAACCCATGCTCTAACAATGCCACCAAACCCGTGCCCTAATAATGCCACCCAACCTGTGCCCTACAGGGGTTTTTTTAGACAAAATTTTTTCATCTACTCAATTTCAAATATTGTAAAACTCAATTTTTTATGCGCGAACGGCATGCATATTAATATCACTAAACTCAATTTTTTTACTTTTTAATCTCAAAAATGATAAAACTCAATTTTTATTTTGTTTTAATCGTAGAATGTAAAAAATTATTGTATTAAATTGGCTGAAGTATGGAAACCAGGGGTTTTTTCAGACGAAAATCCTTTATCGAACTCAATTTCAAAACTTGAAAAACTCAATTTTTTTTGCGCGCCTTTGGCGCGCTAAAAGTACAATAAAACTCAATTTTTCAACTTTTTAGTCGTGTAGTAGATATAAAACTCAATTTTTTATTATTTTAGTAGTACACTCCAAACAATCTTTTATTTGATCGCTTTTTCATCGCAGAGAAAAATACAAATGTTAAAAATGGCATAATAATAAACATGAATGTCCATTTTGTTATGCATGTACTTCAGAGTGAGGTATGGAGGTTCACACAAATAAACTACTGAAGTGTAATTGCTAAAGTAAATCCCATGCAACACATGCGGATATATGGAATGGACTGATAAATTACATGAACCAAAACTGACTGAACGGATTGATCATTGAGTCCAAGATCAATAAATATATGAATATCCATGATATGTTAACATTTCTGTATTTATCATACCAGCCATAATTTCCATTGCGACTGCGTTGACAAAGCTACTGTGATCTCAAACTGATGATCTATCATATGCAGTCATTTTACAGACATGTGATGGGGCACTGTGAAAAAAAAAACACAACAAAACAATTGTTATATTACTAGGGAGGTGATGCTAATCATTCAGATTTTGCAGAAACTACATATCAATGCCATCTCAAATTTACACCACCGATGAAATACTAACAAAAAGTATTTTTTCTGCCAGTGTTGACCAGTATGACCCGGTATTACCATCTCTCTAGCATTTTTACGAAATGAATGGGGCTACAACATGCACTTTCAGAATGCAGGCGGCCATGTTTGGAATATGATATGTGGTACAGACAATAGGCCTAAAATGATCTTTATTTGGGGATAAAAATTGACATAGAGTGCAAGGTGGTTTCCCTCTACGCAACTGCTATCCATACAATTCCTTCTGCATTCATTCGTATATTTAATTGATTGTAATTCTTCGGGACCGTAACTCGTCGGTGTGTACCTTCCTTTCGTCGAACTGTCAAACGATTGTCACGTTGCCTTGGTAGGGTCAAGGTTGTTTATTAGCCAATCACGGCGCTACAGAGGGCGCTGGTCGGGAGCCCGCGAAAGAGTGCGCTACTTCACACTAATCCTGGTTTCCGAATGCAACAAGGGAGACAACTATTTATTGATCTCTGTCGAAGGAAAATGGCTGCCAATCGCTGTCGAAAGATGTTAAATAAAAATGGAAAGGTAACGATCGAATCTTTTACCCCAAAATTGTTGATGTCTTTCGTTATGATTCCAACAACGATCCTGGTTTACGTAAGGTATTCAGACATGATGTCTTTATATCGCCCTGTCTCTGCAATTGACCGCAACGTCGGCCAAAAAAAATTCTTGCCGGCAGACGCAAATTATATATTTCTTCCGACTATTTTTTCACAGAAACTCAATTTTTTTTTCACAGAAACTCAATTTTTTAGCGCGCCGACGGCGCGCAAACTATCAACCCCAGAAAATACTCAATTTCTGAGAAAAAAACTCAATTTAAAAAATTCCAAAAACTCAATTTGTAATCGTTTTTCATCGGGGTTACCCCGATGAAAAACTGTCTGAAAAAACCCCTGGGAAACTGTCGTGCTTGGTGGAGACAGGTAAAAAAACAAATTATGTAACAAACAAAGACATGAATGCCCCCATATTTGCTGAGAAAACAACAACTTGCTCTTGTTTTTTTTTAAAATTATTTTACCCCTAACCCAAGGTCATTGTTTTCATATTTCATTGAATGACCTCCATAGAATGGTGATGGGAGCACTGCGATCACATACATCACATGATCTCCCCTCGCTGCAGTCATTGTAGGGACGCTGCAGTCAACATAGAGAAAAATAATCTCTGACAGCAAGAGCTTTTTGAGCCTGTTTAATTTTCACTGGATATCCCATGACGAAACGCAGTGTCTGCAGCTAAACAAACATACAGAAACCCGGGAAGTGGCAGAGATGACATGAAGAGTGGGCTCTCATACGGACATTCATTGGCATAGAGACGGAGGTGACACGAACAACAACAACCACCTTGTATTGTAAACTTTCGGTCGCGATAACTTCCCCGTCAGCGGGGCATTTTTGTTTGCCCGTCTTACATAAACTCAATCTTTTAAGAAAAAAACTCAATCGCGCCTATGGCGCGCTCTTCCCGAAAACCCAGAAAACTCAATTTCTAGTTCAAAACTCAATTTTGCAAAAATCGCAAAAACTCAATTCAAATTCGTTTTCATCGGGAATACCACGATGAAAAACTGTCTAAAAAAATCCCTGGCCCTAACAATGCCACCAAACCTGTGCCCTAATAGTGCCACCAAACCTGTACCCCAACAATGCTACCAAACCTGTGACCTAACAATGCCATCAAACCCATGCCCTAATAATGCCACCCAACCTGTGCCCTAACAATGCCACCAAACTTGTGCCCTAATAGTGCCACCAAACCTGTACCCCAACAATGCTACCAAACCTGTGACCTAACAATGCCATCAAACCCATGCCCTAACAGTGCCACCAAACCTGTGCGCTAGCAATACCACCGATCCCATGCCCTAACAATGTCACCAAACCCGTGCCTTAACGATGCCGCTGAACCCGTGCTCTAACAATGCCACCCAACCTGTGCCCTAACAATGCCATCAAACCCATGCCCTAACAGTGCCACCAAACCTGTGCGCTAGCAATACCACCGATCCCATGCCCTAACAATGTCACCAAACCCGTGCCTTAACAATGCCGCTGAACCCGTGATCTAACAATGCCACCAAACCTGTGCCCTAATAATGCCACCCAACCTGTGCCCTAACAATGCCACCAAACCTGTGCCCTAACAATGCCACCAAACCTGTGCCCTAATAGTGCCACCAAACCTGTACCCCAACAATGCTACCAAACCTGTGACCTAACAATGCCATCAAACCCGTGCCCTAACAGTGCCACCAAACCTGTGTGCTAGCAATACCACCAATCCCATGCCCTAACAATGCTACCAAACCTGTGCTCTAACAATGCCACCAAACCCATGCCCTAATAATGCCACCAAACCTTGCTTCAACAAAATGTCACCAAACCCGTGCCTTAACGATGCCGCTGAACCCGTGCTCTAACAATGCCACCCAACCTGTGCCCTAACAATGCCATCAAACCCATGCCCTAACAGTGCCACCAAACCTGTGCGCTAGCAATACCACTGATCCCATGCCCTAACAATGTCACCAAACCCGTGCCTTAACAATGCCGCTGAACCCGTGCTCTAACAATGCCACCAAACCCGTGCCCTAATAATGCCACCCAACCTGTGCCCTAACAATGCCACCAAACCTGTGCCCTAATAGTGCCACCAAACCTGTACCCCAACAATGCTACCAAACCTGTGACCTAACAATGCCATCAAACCCGTGCCCTAACAGTGCCACCAAACCTGTGTGCTAGAAATACCACCAATCCCATGCCCTAACAATGCTACCAAACCTGTGCTCTAACAATGCCACCAAACCCATGCCCTAATAATGCCACCAAACCAGGGCTCGCTTTGAGAGATGACCTGCAAAAAAAAAACCCTTCCAAAAAATTTGCAGGTCAAATCCAAGATGACCTGCAATTGCCAAATTTGACCTGCATTTTTTTAATAAGATTTTCGAAATTCTTTCATTTTCACCTTCCTTGAGTTTGTTGAGAGACTGGCCAATTATTGTTCGAGCCGCGGGATTTTCTCCTTTTTGTCTGTAGAAACGATCACGTTCAAGTGTTTCCGCCCGTTTATGTGGTTCTGCCTTCGAATGTGTGATCACGCAATCTTTTTTGATTGTACGAGTGCCGCTAATCCAAGCTTGTTCAAAATTTCTCACCGTTTGAATTTGCCGTTCGTAATGTTGAGCCAGTCGTTAAACCCCCACGATCGTACAGTTGATACTTTTGCCATCACACAATTTATTTCATTATTTGGCAGCCCGGCAAATTAATCTGTCAGTTCATTTTGGCCAGTCTCTCGGCAACAAACGAACGGAAATAGGATTCCTAGAACAGCGGCGCACGCATGCGTAAGGACAGTGAAGGGAGACAACAGTTCTCTATTTCCAAGTAATGCGCGAGTAGACTCCCCTGAACATATTTACTTTTGCCATCGATCTGAACTCGACCACGACGATGTATTTTGTGTTGAAAAAGATGAAAATTTTTCTACCTTTTGGACATGCCGTCGACGAAAATGATCTCCAGAATATCCACTGAACAGAAGATAATAACAATTTCTGCCACAGAAATTATGACCTGCAATTTTTTTTTTTTTTTTTTTTTTGCAGGCGAATTTTCACATGGCCTGCAACACCTCAAATTTGGCCTGCAAATTGCAATTTGCAGGCCGCCAATTCGAGCCCTGCAAACCTGTCTCCTAACAATGCCACCAAGCCTGTGCCCTAACAATGCCTCCAAATCTTTGTCCTAACACTGCCACCAAGCTCATGCTCTGAGGGGTTCTCCCGACACTGTGCGACTCTTTGTGTTCTCACCAAGGAGGCCTACTGGCATAACTGGTACATATGTACTTGTATCCATGTGTAATTAAGGTGGCCATGTATTGAGAACAGCTGTAATCTTCATTCATCAAAACCTTACAACATTTGGGAGTCTATTTACACTGGAAACTTCCCAAAACTACTCAGTCTGAGACAACAGGTGGCATATTTGCAGAAATCAGACCTGTTAAGCATTTGTTAAAGATATCAGCTAAGATCTGATCATTGTGAAGCCAGACTTGATTGATGATCTCATACAAACTGGAGGGGAAACAAACTTAACACTGCCTTATATTTCACTTAACATACTCTACATGTATCACAGCCTTTACTAGGTCTACAGCTGGTCCACTTGAACGTAACCCTCTCTGACTATATAACCATGATAACTCTAGTATCACAGCCTTTACTAGGTCTACAGCTGGTCCACTTGAACGTAACCCTCTCTGACTATATGACCATGATAACTCTAGTATCACAGCCTTTACTAGGTCTACAGCTGGTCCACTTGAACGTAACCCTCTCTGACTATATAACCATGATAACTCTAGTATCACAGCCTTTACTAGGTCTACAGCTGGTCCACTTGAGCGTAACCCTCTCTGACTATATAACTATGATAACTCTAGTATCACAGCCTTTACTAGGTCTACAGCTGGTCCACTTGAACGTAACCCTCTCTGACTATATAACCATGATAACTCTAGTATCACAGCCTTTACTAGTTCTACAGCTGGTCCACTTGAATGTAACCCTCTCTGACTATATAACTATGATAACTCTAGTATCACAGCCTTTACTAGTTCTACAGCTGGTCCACTTGAACATAACCCTCTCTGACTATATAACCATGATAACTCTAGTATCACAGCCTTTACTAGGTCTACAGCTGGTCCACTTGAACATAACCCTCTCTGACTATATGACCATGATAACTATACTATCACAGCCTTTACTAGGTCTACAGCTGGTCCACTTGAACGTAACCCTCTCTGACTATATAACCATGATAACTCTTAGTTTTTCTTCATATAATCCATGTTGTTAGAATTGTTAATCACTGTTCAAACTTTTGTTTCTATAATTTTGACGTTATTTATGTACCACAGAACAGTTAAAGGTGAAATGTAAAGTATTTCAGACTGGTACCCCATCTTCACTTACCTATACTCAGAGGTTGAAATATTAAACTTATTTGCTATTAATCTCTTTAATGCATCAGCCTGAACAATGTGACCCAATATTTCAAGACTAGTGAGCTATTTTTCGACTTTCTATTCGTCAAATGTGAGGACAGATCTAGCATGTCTAGACTGATGCACAGAAATATTTTGTGTATGATAAATATTCCACCTGTCACAAGAGACAGGTAGTTTTATTTTCAGTCTGTCACCTACAATATCTACCTGTCACAAGAGACAGGTAGTTTTATTTTCAGTCTGTCTCCTACAATATCCACCTGTCACAAGACACAGATAGTTTTGTTTTCAGTCTGTCGCCTACAATATCCACCTGTCACAAGAGACAGGTAGTTTTATTTTCAGTCTGTCACCTACAATATCTACCTGTCGCAAGACACAGATAGTTTTGTTTTCAGTCTGTCACGTACAATATCCATCTGTCACAAGAGACAGGTGGTTTTATTTTCAGTCTGTCACCTACAATATCTACCTGTCGGATACGGGTGGACACCCTAACTTGTATTTCAACCCCTGATCCTAGCTTGATTGTGAAACCACATCAAACCAGTTGCCAGAAGACTGAACGTTGCAGAGTATAACATAGAAAAAGGTGATCTGATCTGATGTCACAAACAAGGGCAGATACATGTACACAGCAATGATGATTTCCATATCTGAATTCAGCCAGGATTGAGAGGTCAACTTTTGGAGCATGAAATAGTTGAACTACAATGTAGAGCCAAACAACAGAATAGATAAACTTATATTTCCATCACCAATTAAAATATTTGCATTTCATCTTGACTGTTTGCTCAAGGTGACCGTGACTAATGATACCCTAACATGGTAGACTGTTTGCTCAAGGTGACTAATGCTGGAATACATGATACCCTACATGTAACATGATAGACAGTTTGCTCAAGGTGACTAATGCTGGAATACATGATACCCTACATGTAACATGATAGACAGTTTGCTCAAGGTGACTAATGCTGGAATACATGATACCCTACATGTAACATGATAGACAGTTTGCTCAAGGTGACTAATGCTGGAATACATGATACCCTACATGTAACATGATAGACAGTTTGCTCAAGGTGACTAATGCTGGAATACATGATACCCTACATGTAACATGATAGACAGTTTGCTCAAGGTGACTAATGCTGGAATACATGATACCCTACATGTAACATGATAGACAGTTTGCTCAAGGTGACTAATGCTGGAATACATGATACCCCAACATGATAGACTGTTTGCTCAAGGTGACTAATGCTGGAATACATGATACCCTATTTCTTCTAATTTTTCGAACAGAAATTTTGGAATTACAAGCAGAAAAAATCCATCTTTATGTCAACTGAGTCTAAGTACTGTGGTATTGGGTGCACTCCACACTTGCCACGGTTTCGCACAAAGTGGCCCCTCCCTAATTTCATAATAAGGAAGGTCGCCTGTTTTTGACAGCATGGCAATTCTTCTTCCCTTTCTGCCAACTGATATCTATAGTATCACTCTGCTGGACGTTACCATTTCTTCAAATGATGATATAACAATTGCTACAGAGTTGATCGTTTCCGGAATTGAATATATGGCAGTCCAAAATCCTCACTTTTTCGGGAAACGAAAATGATGATTTCTTTATGTCGATATAATTTTACAAAAAACAAGTAGGTCGATCCTGTTTTTTCCCCCTTTTTAAAATGCCCATTGGACGGAGAAACGTTCACATGTCTGAGAAAATCATTTCGTTTGTTTTCTGGATGATGGGTCGAATTTGACACATTTTCGTACATTTTATGGAGCTTTTCAGAAAAGTTGAAGGATTAAGGAGGATTACACAGCTTTCCTTTTCAATTTCAATAGCTCACTTGTCTCCTGGAATAATAGCATGAGCGTGCCCATTCAGATAATATATACTTTACAGGGTTTTTTTAAAAAAGATTTTACATATATTTAAGGCCATATATTTTTAACCGCATATCATAGGTGTGGAATGCACCCTATGGACATATATGTTATTTAACCCAAGAACTGCAAAGATACATGTAGCTACATGTAGCAGAATTTGTAGAATGATAGCAGAATTTCTCTCCACAGTAGTCTGAAGTTTTGCCATCTTTATAATGAGTAGAAATAGGGTACATGTATGTTATTGTTAATTAGCTGATCTACTAACATTGTAAATGTATCTGTTCATTTCAGATAATGAGGCAGACCCCTCTAACATGTATGTTATTGTTAATTAGCTGATCTACTAACACTGTAAATGTATCTGTTCATTTCAGATAATGAGGCAGACCCCTCTAACAACCCCACAGCCAGTACTCTTTTTATAGCTCGCTCCAAAAGTGAAATACACAAAAGTAAGTTGTGTTATTACTGTATTACTCTGAACTGGACTGGTTGCTTCCCTTTGTATTCCATACAGACGACAGGTCATGGCTACCCCATTTTGTTTAAAAATACTGTCCAGACTCGCTCTCCAATTCACGGCAATTTTGGGCCGACATTCTGCCTGAATACACAGCTTTTTAGAAAAACACTGGAGAAATAGTAGAAATATGGGAAATGAAATAAAAAACTAGTGTTGAAAATTATATAAATCAGGCTGCTGGAAATATCAGCCAATAAGATGTCATTCAAATTCAATATCAGCCAATAAGATGTCATTCAAATTCAATATCAGCCAATAAGATGTGTCATTCAAATTCAATATCAGCCAATAAGATGTGTCATTCAAATTCAATATCAGCCAATAAGATGTCATTCAAATTCAATATCAGCCAATAAGATGGCACTCAAATTCAATATCAGCCAATAAGATGTGTCATTCAAATTCAATATCAGCCAATAAGATGTCATTCAAATTCAATATCAGCCAATAAGATGTCATTCAAATTCAATATCAGCCAATAAGATGTCATTCAAATTCAATATCAGCCAATAAGATGTGTCATTCAAATTCAATATCAGCCAATAAGATGTCATTCAAATTCAATATCAGCCAATAAGATGTGTCATTCAAATACAATATCAGCCAATAAGATGTGTCATTCAATATCAGCCAATAAGATGTGTCATTCAAATTCAATATCAGCCAATAAGATGTGTCATTCAAATTCAATATCAGCCAATAAGATGTGTCATTCAAATTCAATATCAGCCAATAAGATGTGTCATTCAAATTCAATATCAGCCAATAAGATGTGTCATTCAAATTCAATATCAGTCAATAAGATGTGTCATTCAAATTCAATATCAACCAATAAGATGTGTCATTCAAATTCAATATCAGCCAATAAGATGTGTCATTCAAATTCAATATCAGCCAATAAGATGTGTCATT